>CAUYQU010057127.1:0-27758 GCA_963574635.1 Cheracebus regulus
CGTACAGAATTTTTTCATAAGTACACACATGGCAATATGGTTTGCTGCCTCCATCCCACATCACCTACATCTGGCATTTCTCTCCATGTTATACCTCCCCAACGTCCCCAACCCCGGCGGTGCCGCGCTTGCCCCCACACCCCCCCGGCGGGGGTGGGGGGGCAACGGGGGGCGCCCCCCCGGGGGGGGGGCTTTTGGGGCGGGATAACATGGGGAGAAATGCCAGATATAGGTGATGGGGAGGAAGGCAGCAAACCACATTGCCATGTATGTACCTATGCAACCATCCTGCATGTTCTTCACATGTACCCCAAAACCTAAAACACAATAAAATTAAAAAAAAATTGTTATGCTCTGGTTTCTCTTCATAATGAATAAACCTTTCGCCTTTTACTAAAGATTTTTGTGGAGAGGAACAATTATGAGTTTATAACCAAATTTTTTATGTCCTGCTTAGGCAGGGCTAATAAAAAAAAATATACAAAAATTAGTCGGGCACTGTGGTGGGTGCCTGTAATCCTAGCTACTCAGGAGGCTGAGACAGGACAATGGCTTGAACCCAGGAGACGAAGGTTGCAGTAAGCTGAGGTTGTGCCACTGCACTCACTCCAGCCTGGGCGACAGAGTGAGACTCTGTCTCAAAAAAAAAAAAAAAAAGAGAGAGAGAGAGACCCTATTGAGGGTTTCCTTCTTAGAAATCATCCAGAGCTTCTCTGACCAGCAGGAGCACCCACACTTCTTGGCTTGGCCCCTTCACCGTCTCCCCCTGTTCTGGTTACATTTCCAGCTCCTTACCGCCAACTCTGTCCCTGATCCCAGCAAGCCCTGTTTCCTATCTTTAGCCACCAGAGCTTCCTCCTTTCTATGCTCCAGTTGTGGGACTCAGCCCACACCGCCCTCAAGCCCACCCACTCCCTTCTCCACGGCCTTCAAATCCACATCAGGACATCTTCCCTACTCAAAATGATCACGTCTTTGCTTGGAATTCTGGTTTCACATTCACTGTCCTGCAGCAGAGTTAATAATGTTTGTGTCTCCCTATTAACCCAACTACTATCTACAGTAATTGGGCATATACCAGGTTCTACCCTCCACTCATTTATCCTCACAATGCTATGAAGTAGGAATCATTATTACCATCTTACAGATAAGGAATCTGGGGCCCAAAGGGGCGAGCCACTTGCTCAAGGTCTCACAGCTAAGAAGCAACAAAGCCAGAGCATACATGCTTAACCGTTACTACCAGACGATTCTAGAAGGAACACCAGGGTGGAAGCATTTTTACCTCCTGCTGCCTTGCACACCCAGGTGTTAGATGGGCAGGGTTTGCCTCTCTGTGCTAGGCAGTGGCTCAAACCTGCCCTTCTTGTGGTCCTGGGAGCCCACTGACGGAAGAAACTAATTCTCAGAGAAACTCTGAGTTCAGCATGCCTCGGAAAGAACTTTAGAATTATGCAACGTGCTAAGTCACAGGGAATTTGGTCAGTTATCTGAAAACTGCCAATGCCGCGGCTGATAATTCTGGAGGCTTGGAGCATATTAACACCAAAATGCCTCCTTTTGGTGGGTAGAGGCGGAAAGAAGAAACCTAAACATCCCCAGTAAATAAAAACTCCCCTGGAAACTATGGAAAGAAGACTCTCTTAACGGTACAGGAGCAAACTGTGCTTCCCCACCCCCCTTCCCCCAGCACACAAGCACCTAATCTAGGAAATCAGATTGGTTTACATTTTCCCTAAATCCGGGATTCCAAAGGCCGTGTGTGCCTGAGGCAGAAGAGGCTGCCTAAAATGCTGATTAAGAGACGAAGAGAATCTGTCACTTTGTCTCCAGGGGAATCTGGGCAATTGAGGGACAGAGGGGCAAACTAGCTGCAGAGACTCCCAAAACAACGTTGCAATTGTCCTTCCAGCCTGGTGATAAATATGCAAGTGGGACACTTTGTAGAATTTCCCGAAGGGCAGAGCTACCAGCTTCAGGCAAATTGTTCCCTCTCACTTAACCCCACCTGGCCCAGAAGAGCCTCAGGCCAGTTGACTTTGAACCTCAGCCTCACACTTACCGCTAGGCTGCCGGCCCGCATGGCGTCGGCGGCTTCTTCTTTAAAGAAGTCTTTCCTTTGGATCCCAGCTGAAGCCTCAAGCCTCAATTCATAACCAAATGCGCCTCAGCCCACCCAGGAGTCAAATCCTGGGAATATGGAATGTGCATAGGGGAGTGGGGGTGGCCTCTCCCAGGAAAATGAGGGCTGCTTTCTCAATCTACAGCAAAGCTGGGGCTCTCCATCCCCACTGCCCCCAAGTCCCCAATCTGGGTGGCGGGAGGGCACCGGAGCGCCCTGGAATTACCACCTACACCGGGGGCCTAGGGTGTGCACAGCGTCGCACTGCGGCCCACCAGGCTAGGAAGTGGGGTCAAGTGATTACAAACCATCACCCCCCTTGCTCTAGCTGGCTGAGTCAGTGGAATGGGTTTCCTAAATGGTGGGTAGCGGATACCTTTGAGCAGACAATCATGGAAGTTCAGGCCAGGAAAGCTCCGGTGGGCGTCCAGAATGCTCGAGGGGGCCCCGAAGCGCCACCGTAGATGGGAGCAAACATTCCAACCTACTGTGGTAGGGGCGCTCGGGAAATCTGCATTTGAACCCTTTTACCCATCAATTGAATTCAAGCTTGGAAAGATGACAGATCTAAAGTGCCGAGCGCAGGCCTCCTGTCCGACACACTGGGAACCGCTCGTGTTGGGAGAGGCCCACTATGTGTTAAGCTGCCGCCCAAGTCCAAGAACACAAGCATGGGCGGGGGGAGGGGTTGTACTCTAGGAGCCGCGGAGCCAGGAACTGCGCCCCACAGGGTGGAATTTCTGAGAGCGCCAGGGCCTCCTTCCCGACCTCGGGAACCCCCGACGGCCTTGGTTATTCAGAGGCCTAGCGCACAGAATGGGCTGCTGGCGGAAAGCAGCGAAGCCTGTGCCTTTTCCGCAGCTCCAGAGGCCGCGCTCGGCATCAGGCAGGGCCCCCCGGGCGGACGGAGGCCACAACGGGATCCCGCCGCCCCTGCGCAGCGGCCACCCCACCGGCTGGAGGACGCGCCGAGGCGCCCTGGCTGCGGCCCAGGGGCAGGTGCAGGAGCGGCGCGGCTGGCGCGCTCAGGGCGCGGGTGCAGGGTTGCGCGGGCGGGCACGACAGGGAGGGGCGCGGGCCTCCGGAGTCCGACGCCAGGGCGTGGTGCTTGTGGCGGCGGGGGCAGAGTCGACACAGTACCTTGATTTTTGACCTGGCAACCGGGCGCTGCTTGGCCGCCAGGTGTCCTTCGGGGCCATCGGCGTCGCTGGGCTCAGGGGTTTCGCGCTCGGGGGCGTGCGGGGACGAGCTGCTCTCGGCGCCTCCAGGCTCCCCCGCGCTGCTGCTGCCGCTGCCGCTGCTGCTGCCGCCGTCGCTGCGGCAGTCCTCGAGGGGGTCGTGGAGCAGGCTGCCCAGGCCCACTGTGGAGGGAGGGGCCGCGCCCCGACACACAGTCCGCGTCAGCCCACAAGCCTGCGGCAGTTTGACCTGCGGGCGGTGCCGCCGCCGCCCCGCCCCGGACCTGGGCACCTCGCCAAGTGGGCAACGTCGCGGGGGTGGGCGAGTAAGGCCCGGGTCGACCCCTCGAGCTAGCTTGGGGTGCTCGGGGCCTCTTCCCGGTCCCAGCCCCGGCTCCCACGAGGAACTGGGTGGCCACGGGCTGCGGAGGACTCCGCGCGCCAAGTTTCCTCTCGGGGCGGGGGAGGCGGGTCTGATCTCTCCCCAGCTACCCCTAGAAAGGTTGGTGGGCCTTTGTGCAGCCCCAAGAGGACGTGAGATTGGAGGATAACCCCTGCTAGCTTTCGTTCCCTTTCCTGGGCCACCTCGGCCCGCGCCGCAGCCAACGGTCCCGCCGCCGGGCAATTAGAGGCTCCCACAAGGGGGAAGGGGGCGCCGAGAGTCCCGGGCATCCCAGTCCCTCACTGCCTGCCCTCCCCCCTCGAGACCCCCGCGTGCCCCCCGGAAGAGGGGGATGAGGTGGGGAGCCCGCCCCTGACGAAGAGCAGAGAAGACCCGCCACCCCTTCCCCCACCCCCGGAGCCCAGCGCCCAGGCCCGGCCCCCGCGCGCGCTCACCTGGGATGTAGGTGTCTGCCCTTTTCTCATCCGGGAGCTCATCCCAGCTGCGGACCGAGACCCCCAGGCTCCTCCTCTTCACCAGGAAGACTTTGGGCATGGTGGGGTCCCCTCTCCCGACTGCGGCCCCCTCCTCCCGGCTGTTCCCCGCTAGGGGCGACGGCGGCGTCTCGGTCCCCGGCTCCCGGCGGCCAGAGCCCACCTTCCCGCCTCGCCTGCCCTCTTCCTCCACCCCCCTCCGCGGCGCGGCCCAGGCCTCTCCCCCGCACGCCTGGCGACTCCCAGCCTCCGGGCTCGGCGACACCTATGCCTTAAATCGCGGGTGAGACCACGCCGGGGAAAAAGTTTCATAAGGTGGAATAGAAAAGGCACCAGGAAACTTGGGAGTGAGCATGCGCCCTGCAACATAACGGTGTCAACAAGCTCGCTACCTGTCCGACCGGTTCCGGCGGCCGGGGCTGCTTGTTCCAGCCCTTCCTTAGGCATGAATGTTTGCAAAAGAATTTAAAGTCTGTTCTTCCCCCTCCTCTTTTTAAAAAAAGAAGAACATATTTTAATCAATCCCCTTCCCATTCCCCCAACACCTACACCTCGAGATGAGCTCTTCGAGATAAACCCCAGGTTTGCCTCCCAGGGCACCCCTTCGGTGGGTTGGGGCCTCCCACAAGTTGCCCCCCTCCCCCGCCCGGTGGATCGGTCTCCGACGAGCCAGAAAATGGCTCAGTTCCTCTGGACCTTGTGGAGCCTTCCCGGGGCTTGGAGAAATCTGGGCGGTCAGAAGGGGAGGCGGCGGGAGACTTCCAAGGACTCTGATTATTTATAATGGGGGGAGGGTGCTTAGGGGCTTAAGCCATCCATCAGCTACAACACCCCCCATACGCAGGAAAAACAAATTTTAAAATTCGGCATCTTTAGAACATGTTACATCTTTAGAACACGTTATTTTTCTGACTAGTATCATCCAATCTAAGAAAAACAAGGCTTGCCCCGCCAAAGCAGCTTCCATCCCAAGACGTTGCACCCCGAGAGCCCCCTCACCCCAACTAAACACACAATAGAAACAGAAGCCAGGAGCATATTATGCAAATGCAGCTTCGAAACAAGCCCCCAGTCCTCTCCCACTCCCACCACTGCCTCCTCTAACCACCAGATCCCTAAATTCTGAGGCTGGGAAATACCTTTCCAGGAAGCCACCATAGTGAACATTGGCTACATCTTCTCGCCGTCCCTACCGGGGGAGGGAGGAAAGCTTTGCATTTATTATTCTGTCTGTCTGTTGCGATCAACCTTTATGTCTGGAGGGGAGAAGGAGAGAAGGAGGGGGATTTGGTAAAAGGTGCCAAGTTTCTAAAGCAGTTGTGCTCACATTGGGGGGCGCGCTGCCCTTCCCAAGACCTTGTTCGGGCGCGCCCAGGACAACCCGCACAGCCTTCAGTGTCGCTGCGATCGCCCTCCTCCAGGAGGTCGTCAGACGTGTGCCAGCTGCCGAGTGCTGCGGGGGCGCGTCTGGCCAGGGATGCCCTGGAGCCCGCAGCTCACCCAACAGCCAGCCTCACCTGTCTGTAACCTGACCCGCCGCGCACACAGCCCACAGGCCCGGGAATCAACACAGCGGTTTTCCCTGTTCCCTTCCGCCCTGAATGGCCCTTGGGGACACAGCCGCCTGGTAACGGATTTCTCGGCGCTACTGGAGGACTCGCGCGGCGCAGAGAGCCGGGGCGCTGCTCTCCCCGGGCTGCGGAGGGGACCGGCGCGCCACGCCTCCAGGCCTGCCCTCAAGGAGTCGCCCTCTCTGGACTGAGCTCTGAACTCCAGCTTTTCTCTAAGGAAAACCAGCTAAGAACGAAAAAGACTTTGATCCCGATGAGCCAGAGGAGGAGGAGGAAGACATTTCTGTAGCAGTGCAGGAAAACCAGGCTTCTAGTCTATGAGGCTGATAGGGAAGCTTCCGGGAGACTCGGCAGATGTATTTTTATCCGCCAACAAACGGGATTTGCTAGAAAGAAGGAGCTTGGGTGAATGGAAGAGTAAAAATAAAGTACAACTATGAAGTTACAGAATTATTCCCAGTCTTTAAAAATCTTCAAAATTTTACTTCGTTAAGAACTCCCCGTTTTACAGAAGAGGCTGTCAGCTCCATTCATAAAGCTTTTTTTTTTTTTTCTTTCACGGATTTCAAACCTGTGAGTGCTCCACTACTTTGCCTATTTCTATTATTTAAAAAGATTAAGGTCGGGCGCGGTGGCTCACGCCTGTAATCACAGCACTTTTGGAGGCCGAGGTGGGCAGATCACCTGAGGTCAGGAGTTCGAGACCAGCCTGATCAACATGGAGAAACCCTGTCTCTACTAAACACACAAAGATTAGTAGGGCGTGGTGGCACATGCCTGTAATCCCAGCTGCTCCGGAGGCTGAGGCAGGAGAATTGCTTGAACCGGGGAGGTGGAGGTTGCAGTGAGCCAAGATGGCTCCATTACACTCCAGCCTGGGCAACAAGACCGAAACTCCGTCTCAAAAAAAAAAAAAAAGAGGAAAAGATTATAGGATGATTAAGTATAAGGCTAGAAACCTCCAAAGCAGTGCAACCTTTGTAGGTTTGGTGATGAAGACTTAACAAGATAACAACACTTTTATTCTGTGATCTTTGGATGCACACCTACTATATTTGCTGGGTGCTTCTAGGGGACAAAGGAATTTTAATATGTTTTATTTATCTCTTTTTTTCTTGATCAGACTTGACATGGGTCTATCAAAATTATTGACATATACAAAGAACCAGCTTTTATCTTGGTTGACTTGTCTCCATTGTAAGGTTTGGTTTTCTAAGTATTCTGAGAGGAGCTGATAGAGTATCCCAGAAAGCAGGGTAAGAAATGAACCCAATTCTCATTTTCTTACACTGCTATAAAAATGTCTTCCTTCTCCTCCCTCCTCCTCCTTATATGCTTATACACTGCTGGTGAGAATGCAAATTAATTCAGCCCCTGTGGAAAGCAGTTTGGAGATTTCTCAAGAACTAAGAATAGAAATATCATTGGACCCAGCAATCCAATTACTGGGTATACAACCAAAGGAAAATAAATCGTTTCACCAATAAGCATTTGTATGTTTATTGCAGCGCTATTCACAATAGAAAAGACATGATATCAACCCAGGTGCCCATCAATAGTGGACAGGATAAAGAAAATGTGGTACATATACACCATAGAATACTATGCTGCCATAAAAAAGGATGAAATCATATATTTACAGTAACATGGATGCAGCTGGAGGCCATTATCTGGAACAAATTAACTCAGAAACAGAAAATCTAATTCTGTAGGTTCTCAGTTAGAAGTGGGAGCTAAACATTGGGTACACACAGATACAAAGATGGAACAATTAACACTGGGAATTCCAAAAGTGGGGAGGGAGACAGGGAGAAAGGCTTGAGAAACTGCCTAACGGGTACTACGTTCACTATTTGTTTTTATTTTATATTTGAGACGGAGTTTCCCTCTGTCTCCCAGGCTGTACTGCAATGGTGAGATTTCAGTTCTCTGCAACCTTTACCTCCCAGGCTCAAGCAATTCTCGTGACTCAGCCTCCCAAGTAGCCAGGACTACAGGGACTACAGGCATGTGCCACCACAACCGGCTAATTTTTGTATTTTTAGTAGAGACAGGGTTTCGCCATGTTGGCCAGGCTGGTTTCGAACTCCTGAGCTCGAGTGATCCACCCACCTGCCTCGGTCTCCCAAAGTGCTGGGATTACAGGCATGAACCACCACAACCGGCCTATGTTGACTATCTGGGAGACAGGATCATTAGAAGCCCACATTTCAACATCATGCAATTTACCCATAAAACAAACCTGCACAGGTACCCCTTGAATCTAAAATTTAAAAAGAAAAGAAAAAATAAATAATGCTTAAAACTTTTTCACATTATTTCCTAAATACCTTTATTTACATTCATTTGGTAATATTATTTGTCCTATTTCTTGAAAAGGAGCGAAAATAAGCTATGAGAAACTAAGTACATTCAAGTACCGCCAGGCGCGGTGGCTCATGTCTGTAATCCCAGCACTTCGGGAGGCTGAGGCAGGCAGATCACCTGAGGTGAGGAGTTTGAGACCAGCCTGGCCAACATGGCGAAAACCTATTGATACTAAAATACCAAAATTAGCTGGGCGTGGTGGTGCACACCTGTATTCCCAGCTACTGGGGAGGCTGAGGCAGGAGAATCACTTGTACCTAGGAAGTGGAGGTTGCAGTGAGCCGAGATTGCACTACTACACCCCAGCTGGGAGACAGAGCAAGACCCTGTCTAAAAAAGGTCTTGCTCTGTCACTCAGACTGGAGTGCAATGGCATGATCTCGGCTCACTGCAACCTCCACCTCCTGGGTTCAAGCGATTCTCCTGCCTCAGACTCCCCAGTAGCTGGGATTTCAGGTGCCCGCCACCACACCTGGCTAATTTTTGTATTGCTAACAGAGATGGGGTTTCCCCATGTTGGCCAGGCTCATCTCAAACTCCCGACCTCATGATTCACCCACCTCAGCCTCCCAAAGTGTTGGGATTACAGTCGTGAGCCACCACTTCTGGCCCAATTATTCTTCATGTGTACATCATCATATCTCATTTGCAACAAGGTCAGTTTAACTAACCTAGTAATTAAATAAACTAACTGCATAAATTAAAAATATATAAAAGTAGACATTTATATCTGAGCCTCTTACTACATTCAGCACAAAATGTACTTTTGATTGTTTTGACAGATTGTAGAGGTGACTTGCTGAGACAGTGTGGGTACATTTGGTAGAGTTGAGTGAATTCAGGGTGTAGCTATTGACCTTGAAATAGATTTATTTCTTTGGCTTCCACCTGAGATCGTGGCCTCTGTCTTATTTGTAAGGGGCCCTCATTATGAAAGCAAATGATGTGGCTCATATTACACAATGTGTTGAATACCTTGTATTTAAATATAGACGTTTTGGTCATAGTCAAAGTTGAATACTCAGAACTTACAAACACCCACAAGATGCTAATAAAAGCAATTTCAATTTTTAAAAAAGGAAAAAATGAACCCAATTCTTTAAAAATCTCAAGACTGAAGTTGAAAGAGACAGGAGACATAATGTGGTCCATACCCCACCCAATATTGGGGGTGAGCAGTCTATACAGCACCCTAGGTGTGCATCTAGCCCTGCTTGAATATGTCCAATGCTGGGAAGCTCACTATCTCAGAAAGCAGCCTATTCTCTGGTTAGACAACAATGGTGCTACAAAGCTTTTCTTCCTGCTTGTGGAAATCTGCTTTCCTGCCCTTCCACCTCCCCTTTCATTCTGTCCTCCAGGGCTGCTGAGACTCCCCCTGCACTCCCTCCACCTGGTAGTTCTTCAAATTCTTGAAAGCAGCCATCTGCACCCTCACTTAAGACTTCTTTTCTCCAGTAATATATAGTCAGGTTGAAGGCAGACAGGTACAAACCTGCTCAGAGGCATCCTTGGAGCACAGAGCAATAAGGAGAGGGTAAGATGTTGGGAAAATATTCCTAAGGAAACTTTATTTAAACTTTTAATTGAAGTGTACTACAGTATTAGGAAAATGATATATTTTCACCTACTGAACTCACCAGTGGAAAAAACACCCAAGCACAAGCTAAGGCTGCCTGCTCTCACCACCCCATTCACATTAGATTGCTTCCTTGCAGGTACAGTAAGGCAAAAAAGAAGAAATAAGAGTATAAGGATTATAAAGGAAAACAACAAAACTACTATTGTTTGTAGTCAGTATCATAGTCTAAGGAAAACCCAAAATAACCTATAGATAAATTATTAGAATTAATAAGAGAGTTTAGCAAGGTTGCAGTGTAGAAAATCTGTGTGTAAGATTTGAGCATCAATTAAATTTCTATATGCCAGCAACAGTCAGAAAAATTAAAAGTCTAATGAAAAGGACTCCTTCCTTTTACCTCGTTGCACTCTTGAGAGCAAGACGGGTCACCAGCAGCTGTATTGGAGCCACCTGCAAAAATTCGGCCAGGGTTCTCACTCTTGTTGAGTCTATTCAAACCAGCATGGTCTGATCCAGAAATACGGCCTCAATATGTGCCACCAATGTTTCTGTCAGTACACGAAGGATATTGGTTTCATTAAGTTGGACTAAATGATCTTCCTTCAAAAGATTATCCAAGACATCTACCATGAAAAACCATGATAGTTCTTTGTACCCAAAATAAAAATTTTTTAAAACTTCAAAAAAAAAAAAGGTTGATGAAAAAATGATTTAAAACACAACAAAAGTACAAAGCTCCTTGCAATCAATTTTTAAAAAACACTGTGCAAGCTCTTTGTGTATAAAATTTAAAAAACTTTACTGGTAGACGAATGTAGTGGTATGCACCTGTAGTCCCAGAGACTTGGGAGGCTGAGGTGGGAGGATCACCTGAGCCCGGGATGTGGAGGTTACAGTGAGTCTACATGGTGCCACTGTACTCCAGCCTGGGCCACAGAGCAAGAAGATCCTACCTCAAAAAACAAACAAACAAACAAAAAATCCACAAAATAAAAAAAACTTTATTGGAAGACATTAAAGAAGACACTAATCAATGGAAAGTTTTACCATATTAATGGATTGGAAGATTCAGAATCAAAGAGGCCAAAATTCCCCAAATTCATCTGTAGATGTAATACAATTATTTAAAAAAACTTGACAGTCTTTTGTGGGACCTGATAAATTTGTTTCAAAGTTTATGTGAAAGAAAAGTTGAAACATTCCTAAAGAAGGACAAGGTGTGTAGACTTGATTGATCTGATGTGAATAGTAATTTAAATGATGTGGCATTCATTCACTGAGAGACCACCTGAGAGCAAGCCTGGAAACAGCCCCACACATATGCGTGCATGTGATTTATGAGAGAGGGCGTTCAGTGCAGCAGGGAAAGATGTCATATTCAATATTTGTACATAGACAATGTAGAATATATTTACGACCATAGGATAAGAAAGAATTTCTTAAATACCTAAAAAATAAATCACAAAAGAAAAAGAGTTTCCACCTTGAAGGACTGTGAACTTAAAAAAGAAAAGGTTGATAAATTTGTAGACAAATTAAGAATGTCTTTTTCAAAACACACAAGAAGGAGAATGATACACTAAACAATAAAATGAGAAAACTTTTGGAACACATTTCTCTTACAAAGGATTAGAATCCAGAATATATAAAGAACTCTTATGAATCTATTTTTAAAAAGATAAACTCAATAGGAAAATGGCAAAAGACATGAACAGGCATTTCCAGGAAAACATGAATGATCGTCAACATATAAAAAGATGCTCAATCTCATTCATAAAAAAGAAAAATTGCAAATTAAAATGACAATGAAATACTGTTTTATATCAGACTGACAAAAATCTAGAAGTCTGCTGGTGAGGGCAAACAATGGACTTGGCTTTAATTAGTAAAATTTAGCCAGAAATTCCAAAGCATATTTTTAATCTAGAAAAAGTCATACATCATGTACCAAGAGTCACAGGCAAGAATATTCATAGTATCATCACTCATAGTACTCCAAAAAATAAAAACTCACCTAAAAATAAAAGACACGATCCAAATACCTATCAATAACTAATTGGATAAATAAATTGTGATAAATTTATGCAATAAAAATAAAAGGCCCCCACAGCCACACACCCTCAATAAAGCCACACAATCAAGAATATAGTTGAATGAAAAAAGTAAATTACAAAAAATTATCATATTCAAATTATTTTTTAAAACACATAAAAGTGAACAATATGTTATTTAGGAATGCAAACATATGTGTTAAAACCATCAAGCAGCAGGCCAGGCATGGTGGCTCAGGCCTCTAATCCCAGTACTTTGGGAGGCCAGGGAAGGCGGATCACTTGAGCTCAGGAGTTCAAGACCAGCCTGGCCAACATGGTGGAACCCTGTCTCTATAAAAATACAAAAATTAGCCGGGCATGGTGGCACACAACTGTAATCCCAGCTACTCAGGAGGCTCAGGCAAGAGAATTGCTTGAACCTGAATGGTGGAGACTGCAGTGAGCCAAGATCCTACCACTGCAGTCCAGCCTGGGCAACAGAGCAAGACTCCGACTCAAAAAAAAAAAAGCAAAAACAACAACCACAAAAAGAAAACCATTAGACAACAATCGACAATTTGGAAGAATATCAAAGGAATTATGCTGAATGAAAAAAGCCAATCTCAAAGTTTACATATTTTATGATTCCATTTATATAGCATTCTTGAAATGACAAAATTACAAAAATGGAGAAAACATTAGTGGTTGCTAGGAGTTAAGGATTCGTAAAAGGAAGACACAAAATATTCTTGTGGCATTGGAACTGTTCAGTATCTTGACTGTGGTGGTTGATATACAAGCCTACATTGCATGGTGAAACTGTATAGAACTAAATACACACAAATACACACAAATGAGTAAAGGTAAAATGGGGTAAATATGAATAAAAGCTGTGGATTGTCTCAATGTCAATATCCTGCTTGTGATATCATACTCTAATTCGGTAAGATTTACCACTGGAGAAGACAGGCAAAGGGCACATACCTGCCTGTGAATTTGTACTATCTCAAAATCAATAACTTAAATAATCATTAGTTACAGTAAGAAAATGACTAATAACAAAAGTCAAGATAGCAGTGACCACCAGGGGGAGAGGAAAGGGTGTGCACAGGAGTATCCCTACACAAAGGAAAGATAAACATTTGAGGGGATGAATTTCCCAATTACCCTGATTTGATCATCATACATTGTATACATCTATCAAAATATCACAGGTACCCCCAAAATATGTACAGCTATTATATATCAATTAAAAAATTCAATAAAATGTCCAGGTGCGGTGGCTCACGCCTGTAATACCAGCACTTTGGGAGGCCAAGGTGGGTGGATAACTTGAGGCTAGGAGTTTGAAACCAGCCTGACCAACACGGTGAAACCCCACCTCTACTAAAAAAATTTTAAAATAAATTCAACAAAGATCACTGACTCGTTGAGACGACTCTGGTCCTGTTGACTGCTGGTGCTGTGCTCCAGCCTTGTCAGTTGGGGACCCAAGATTGGTTTGGGACTTAGGTTGTCTGGTAAAAGTCAGACTTGGCAGTGACCCCTCTTTCTAGGCTGAAGCTTGAGTCCCATTGCTTTTTGGTAGATCTGATGGATCACTGTCCTGCAGCCAGTTCTTCATGTGGTACCTGTTAGGCCAGTGCTGGTGGAGGCAGGCTCCTCTTTCTTTGCCACAGAACAAACACTAGTCAGTCTTGCAAAGCCTTTCTTGCACTTTAAAGTGAGATTAAGTTAATTTTAATTTGGCTAAAAACTTCCTAAAAGAAAATTCAGTCTACTGATTTGGCATAGGTCAATAGACTTTGAAATTTCTTTAAAGTAAAGAAGTTGTAGGTACAGTTAGATTATAGTCTTGAGGTTTGTGTGAAGCCAGTGTTACCTTATTTTGAGTTCCTTGTTCAGGTCAGGGCCTAAAACATCTATGGGGGGAGGTGAAAGAATTCAAAATGTTCTGCATGAAAGCATTTTTCACCAAAATGAGCCTCATCCCTTTAGGCAAAACACACACACTAAAGGAAAGAGGGAAACAGCCTTTTTATTTTATTTACTTATTTTTTGGGACAGAGTCTCATTCTGTTGCCCAGGCTGGAGTGCAGTGGTGCCATCTTGGTTCACTGCAATCTCTGTACCCTGGGTTCAAGTGATTCTCCTTCCTCAGCCTCCCGAGGAACTGGGACTATAGGTGCACACCACCATGCCTGCTAATTTTTGTATTTTTAGTAGACACGAAGTTTCACCACCTTGGCCAGGCTGGTCTCAAACTCCTGAGCTCAAGTGATCTGCCCGCCTCAGCTTCCCAAAGTGCTGGGATTACAGGTGTGAACCACCTCGCCCAGGTGAAACTGCCTTTTTATTTCTCCTCACTGTGTATAAGTTCAGTCATTGTCTTGAACACTGACTGTCTCAAATACCTGTTTTTTGTTTTGAATATTATCTGGTCTGAATAAGAAGCTGACCTTTCCATAGAGAGGCCCTGGAGTCTAAACGTATCAGAACAATTAATGTATTTGTGTCTTCTGTTCTTTATCCATTCATCTATGGATAAACGCTTCAGTTGTTTCCACGTCTTGGCCATTGTGAATAATGCTGCAGTGAATGTGAGAGTGCAGCTGTCTGTTCGAGACAGTGATTTCATTTCCTTTGGATATATACTCAGAAGTAGGACTGCTGGATCATATGGTAGTTCTATTTTTATTTTTTTTGAGAAACCTCCCTACTGTTTTCCATAATGACTGTACCAATTTACATTCCCACCAACAATTTCTGAGGGTTTCCTTTTCTCCACATTTTTGCCAACACTTGTTAGTTTTTGCCTTTTTGATAACAGTTGTGAGGTGATAGCTCATGGTGGTTTTGATCTGCATTTCTCTGATGATTAGTGATGTTGACTACATTTTCATATACCTGTCAACCCAATTTGTATGTCTTCTTTGCAAAAATGTCTATTCATGTCCTTTTCCCATTTTTAATTGGGTTACTTGGGGTTTTTTCCTATTGAGTTGCATGACATACTTATTTATTTTGGGTATGCTTTTATAGAATATATGATTTGCAAACATTTTCTCCCATTCCATGGGTTGCTTTCTCCTTTTGTTGATTGTCACAATATCTTTTTTTTTTTTTTTTTTTTTATGAGACAAAGTCTCACTCTGTCACACAGGTTGGAGTGCAGTGGCATGATCTCGGCTCACTGCAACCTCCACCTCCCAGGTTCAAGAGATTCTCCTGCCTCAGCCTCCTGAGTAGCTTGGATTACAGGCATGTGCCACCATGCCCGGCTAACTTTTGTAATTTTAGTAGAGACAGGGTTTCACTATGTTGGAACCAACCCAGCCATCACAATAATTTTTAAAAGAGAAAACCAAATCAATTGACATAGTGGGCGTGTGTCATGGAGGGTAATTTTTGTATTTTTAGTAGAGACAGGGTTTCACTATGTTGAAACCAGCCTGGCTGTCACAGTAATTTTTAAATGAGGAACCAAATCAATTAGCATAGTGGGCATATATAGGAACCTACTGCACTGCACACCTTTATGCTTGAGCCATTTCCCACTTATGAGTTCACTTCCTCACAACAGAGTCTGCAAATTCCTTTCCCAGACTCCATGCTACTGGGTGCAAGCATGTGACCCAAGTGCTATGACTGGGATTTTCCCATAGACTCCAGTTAGAAACGAACAACATGAACAATTTGAACCAAAAGGGGTCGTCAGTGTCCGCTGGGGCAAGGGTGAGTGAGACGTCCGCAGCTTGGAGGGTGCTGTGGCCAGGTTCCTGGTGGTTGAGCCCTGTGCTCAGCCAGAATGGTAGTTAGTCTTCCTGTCCGTACCAGAGCGGCGCGTGCTCCACGCCGAGCGACAGAGGCGCTCAAGCCGCGCTCTCAGGATGACCCAGTGGTAGACAGCAGCACCAGCGGTAGCAGAGACCCCTGACGTCAAGCTCTTTGGGAAGTGGGGCACCGATGATGTGAGGATCAGTGACGTTTCCCTGCAGGATGACATTGCAGTGAAGAAGTATGCCAAGTACCTGCCTCGCAGTGCAGGGCGGTATGCCGCGAAACCCCTCCGCGAAGCTCAGTGCCCCCTCGCGGAGCGCCTCACTAACTCCATGATGATGCATGGCCGCAACAATGGCGAGAAGCTCATGACTGTGCGCATCGTCAAGCATGCCTTCGATTTCATCCACCTGCTCACAGGCGAGAACCCTCAGCAGCTCCTGGTGAACGCCATCATCAACAGTGGTCCCCGGGAGGACTCCACACGCATGGGGCGAGCGGGACTGTGAGACCACAGGCTGTGGACGTGTCCCCACTGCGCCGGGTGAATCAGGCCATCTGGCTGCTGGGCACAGGTGGTCCTCAGGCTGCCTTCTGGAACATCAAGACCATTGCCGAGTGCATGGCAGATGAGCTAATCAATGCCACCAAGGGCTCCTCCAAGTCCTATGCCATCAAAAAGGAGGACGAGCTGGAGCGTGTGGCCAAGTCCAACGTTGATTTTCCCAGCTGCTGCCCAATAAACCTGTCTGCCCTTTGGGGCAGCCCCCCCCCCCCCAAAAAAAATGGTAGCTAGTTACTCAGACATCCTGGCCAGAGATGGCAGGGACAGACGCCCTCACAGGAGTGGCCTGCACTTTAATTTGGGCATCGATTCAGGATGCTTCCTTTCAAGATGGAGTCGTCATCTCCTGAGATTCCATGAGCTACCTAGTAGCGTTTAACACATTCCTTTTCTGATTGAACTGGCTACACTAACTTCTGCTGCCACATCTTGGGTCATCGATTCTGCCTTGGTGTCCCAGGACCGCATTAAGACCTTCAGCTGTCTTCTGATCGAGGACAAGATCATGGTGTCTCATCATCCCCACCCCATAGTGTTTGAATTATAATTCAAAATATAAACAATGCTAAACCACAAAGTATGTATCTGGGTTTTTTTTGTTTGTAAATATATATATATATATAAAGATGGGTTTTCACCATGTTGGACAAGCTGGTCTTGAACTCCCAACCTCAGGTGATCCACCCGCCTTGGCTTCCAAAGTGCTTGGATTACAGGCGTGAACCACCATGCCCAATCTTTTTTTTTGAGATGGAGTCTTGCTCTTGTCACCCAGCCTGGAGTGCAATGGCATGATCTCAGCTCACTGCAACCTCTACCTCCTGGGTTCAAGGGATTCTCCTGTCTCAGTCTCCCGAATAGCTGGGATTACAGGCGTGCACCACTACGCCTGGCTAATTTTTGCATTTTTAGGAGAGATAGGGTTTCACCATGTTGACCAGGCTGGTCTCAAACTCCTGACCTCTGGTGATCTGCCTGCCTCAGCCTCCTAAAGTGCTGGAATTACAGATGTGAGCCACTGCGCCTGGCCTATGCTTGTCTTAAATCTCCACTCTCTAGACTATTTTGCAAGGTTCTGGTTAAACTCATCAAAGCAGAATCTCTCTTTGTCTCCCTCTCTTTCTCAGCCCCTCTCCTTTGTCCTCCTGCTTTTCTGGTGTCCTAAAGTTATGCCTAATCTGCCTCTAGTCCTGCACTGCCCCAAATGGCAAATGCTGTTGGTCACATGGTCACTGGCTATTGAGAACTTGACAGGTGAGTAGTATGAAATGAGATGGGCTATAAGGTAAAATACACACTGGATTTCAAACATTTAATATGCAAAAAAAAAAGTAAAACATTAACCATTTTGTATATTGATTTACATGTTGAAATTATTGTGTTTTGGATATATCAGGGTAAATAAAATATATTATTGGCCGGGCATGATGGCTCATGCCTGTAATTCAAGCACTTTGGAGGCCAAGGTGGGTGAATCACCTGAGGTCGGGAGTTCAAGACCAGCCTGACCAACATGGTGAAACCTCATCTTTAAAAAAAAAAAAAAAAGATATATATATTATTTAAAATCTTTTTCTTTTTTTCTTTTTTTTTGAGACGGAGTTTAGCTCTGTCACCCGGCTGGAGTGCAGTGGCGTGATCTCAGCTTACGGCAACCTCTGCCTCCCAGGTTCAAGCAATTCTCCTGCCTCAGCCTCCTGAGTAGCTGGGACTCCAGGTGCACACAACCACGCCCGGCTAATTTTTTTTTGTATTTTTAGTAGAGACAGGATTTCACCATGTAGGCAAGGTTGGTCTCGATCTCTTGATCTGCCCACCTCAGCCTCTTAAATTGCAGGGATTACAGGCATGAACCACCGTGCTCAGCCTAAAATCAATTTTTGAAACTTTTATTTATTTTAAATTTTTTTAGAGATGGGAATCTCACTATGTTGCCCAGGTTGGAATGTAGTGGCTATTCATGGGCACAATCATGGCTCACTGCAGCCTCGAGCGCCTAGGCTCAAGGGATCCTCCTATTTCAGCCTCTGTAATAGTTGGGACTACAGGGCCGTGCCACCATATGTGGCTCTTTAAAAAACTTTTTATGTGGATACTAGGAAATTTAATATTACACCTGTGGTTCACATTGTATTTCCTTCTTTCTTTCTTTTTTTTTTTTTTTGAGATGGAGTCTCATGCTGTTGCCCAGGCTGGAGTGCAGTGGTGCAATCTCAGCTAACTGCAACCTCTGCTTCCTGTCTTCCAGGGATTCTCCTGCCTCAGCCTCCCAAGTAGCTGGGATTACAGGCACCTGGCCAACATGGTGAAACCCCGTCTCTCCTAAAAACACAAAAATTAGCTGGGTGTCATGACACACACCTGTAGTCCCAGCTACTCAGGAGGCTGAGGCAGGAGAATTGCTTGAACCTGGGAGATGGAGGTTGCAGTGAGCTGAGATTGCACCAGTGCACTCCAGCCTGGGAAACACAGGGAGACATTTTCTCAAAAAAAAAGAAAAAGAATTATTTAAGATGCTTACAGATGTGTAGGAATCAGATGCACAAACTCAAGTGTGTGGATATTGTCATGTGATTTTATTTTCTTAAATTTGACTCCAAAGCTCCGTTCTGATGTGGTGGGTTTGCCATGCAACCACCTTCTTTCCTCTCCACTTTGGACTCTGTCCCCAAGGAGGGAAATTGGGGTCCTCACTGCTCTCTGGATCCCAGGCCCGTGTCCTCCTCCCCAGCTGGAACAACCTCCTCCTGTGCTTCCATGGTCCTATGTTCACACACCGCTATTCCTCACTCATGAATTTAGCTTGCTTTGAATACTGCAGGAGAAGCGCCTTCGAAAGACCCTGCCCTCTCCACACAGACCCCCAAAGACAAGAAAGCGTGAAGGAACAGCTACCTGATTTGTGCTGATGGAGGAAAACTTACTACTAGAACAAAACACAAATTAGTATTTAGTAGTTTTCCTGCCACAAGGTTTCCCCAACAATTAACTCATCATTATTGCCTTTCAACCATGTGTGTGACTATGTGTCTGTCCGAGGCGTATTTATTGATCTATGGTAAATGGTAACACGGAACCCCCAAATGAGAAAGTTATTCTCTCTTTAATTCTCTTTTGATCCTTCTGATTATATTCAGGGGAAAGTCTTAGTTTGATGTGAATAGGGTTGTTTTGTGTGGTTTATTTATTTATTTATTGAGACAAGGTCTTGCTGTCACCCAGGCTGGAAGACAGTGGCACGAGCACAGCTCACTACAGTCTCAACCTTCTGGGCTCAAGCGAGCCTCCTGCCCCAGCCTCCCAAGTAGCTGGGGCCACAGGTGCATGCCACCACACCTGGCTCATTTTTGTATTTTTAGTAGAGACAGGGTTTCACCATGTTGCCCAGGCTGGTCTTGAACTTCTGAACTCAAGCAATCCACCCACCTCGACCTCCTGAAATGTTGGGATTACAAGCGTGAGTCACTTCACCCAGGTGTGAATAGGTCTTTAACACCTGCCTAACACTAGTTAAACGCCCTTTAAAGAGCAACCCAATCTCGGACTTTGATCCTCTGGCAAGTAAGCAATGAGTAATTGGCTAAAATGTAATTAACGTTATTTTGTTGGTCTATACCTATGCATTTTCAGCTTTCCCTCTATTTATGGCAAGTGATTTGGCGTCCTATCTCCAGTAGCAACGTAAAATTCCTTCTTAAATACCTTTATTTAATGATAAGTTGAGTTAAAGGTAAGTATTAAGTAGGTAACATGCATTAGTCTAGATTGTCTAAGAAGCAGATGACGAGAAGGGATTAAACATGCAAGAAACTTCTTAGGGGAAATGTCTGTAAGAGAAATAAGGAGGGAGCCAGAAGAAGGTTTTGAGAGCAGTCAGACTGGGATTGAGGGCTGACCCCAGGGAGCACTGAAGAGCAGGAAGAAGGGAAGGGAGTCTGGATGGCAGCCTCTTAGTCTGGAGGCAGTTCGAAGACAGGCTCAGCAAGGCCTTCGGGGAGTCCTCAGCGGGTCATCTGTCAGAGGATCCCCTAATGGGCCTACCTTGCTACCCTGCTGTGCTCAGGCACTGGCTGGAGCTCCCCGTGGAAAGCACAGCCTCACCCCCAATGCAGTGATGCACTTCTGAGGGTGGTGGCCACAGCCCTGGGTCCATCGCATTTCCTGCAGTCAGAGATGTGAGTGGCACATTCTCACGGCTGCCATATGATGGAATGGGAGGTGCATCCATGGAGCTAAAATCCTACAGGTGGTGTCAGAAAAAGGATCTGGGGCAACACTCTTGTAAAGGAAGATGGTTTTTTCCGTAAGAGAGGGGGATCCTCTTCCGCCTTGCTCACTCCCACTGTGGTAGGCTGAAAAATGCATTCCCTCTCTGCAAAAGATATCCATGCACTAATTCCTGGAAACTGTGAATGTCACCTTATTTGGAACAAGGGACTTTGCAAATGTCATTGGATTAAGGATTTTGAGATGAGGAGATTATCCTGGATCATCTGGAAGGGGGTACCCTAAATGACAATAAAAACGTCTTTATAAGAGAGAGACCAGGTATATATACACAATGGAATACTGTTTAGCAAAGAACAAAATTCTGTCCTTTGTGGCAACGTGGTAAGTTTGGAGGACATTATCTTAAGTGAAATAAGCCAGGCCGGGCTTGGTGGCTCACGCCTGTAATCCCAGCACTTTGGGAGGCCAAGGCGGGTGGGTCACCTGAGGTCAGGAGTTCCAGAGCAGCCTGGCCAATGTGGTGAAACCCCATCTCTACTAAAAATACAAAAAGCAGCCAGGCATGGTGGCAGGCACCTGTAATCCCAGCTACTCGAGAGGCTGAGTCAGGGGAATTGCTTGTACCCTGGAAGCGGAGGTTGCAATGAGCCGAGATCGCACCATTGCACTCCAGCCTGGGCGACAGCCAGCCACAGAAAGATAAATTCTGCATGTTCTCACTCTTGTGTGGAGGCTTAAAAAGTTGATATCATAGAAGTAGAGAGTACAGCAATGGCCACTAGATGCTGCGAAGCAGAGGGAGGCGTGATGGCCAGAGGTTGGTTGCTGAACACAGAAGTACAGCTAGATAAGAGGAATAAGTTCCAATGTTCTACAGCACTATAGAGCGACTATGGTATACAACAATTTATTGTATATTTTCATATAACTAGAAAAGTGGATTTTAAATGTTCCTATCATAAAGACATGATAAATGAGGCAAAAGACATGCCAATTACCTGATGTGAGCATTATGTACCGTATACTGTGTTGAAACATCACTGCAGGTGGGGGCAGTGGCTCATGTCTGTAATTGCAACATTTTAGGAGGCCAAGGCAGGAGGATCGCTTGAGCCCAGGAGTTTGAGACCAGCCTGAGCAAAACAGCAAAACCCCGTCTTTACCAAAAATATGAAAATTAAAAAAAGAAAAAAAATACATAAATTACCAGGGTGTGGTGGTGTACACCTGTAGTTCCAGCTACTTGGGAGGCTGAAGTGTGATAATGAAAGGAAAAATACCTTCTATTGTTTAAGCCAGTGCTGTTTCTTGCAGCCAAATGAGTATCTAACACATTCATATTTTGATAAACTCTGATCTAAGGATGTTGGCAGAGAATGTGTGTGAAAGACAGGAGAGAGAGACAGAGCTTTTTACAATAGAGGGTGGGGTTTATTTCAAGGCTGAATTACTTTGAGACTTTTTCCCTGGTACTTCACTGTCCCCTCCTTTTGAACTTTGGCAGTTTCTGTGACAGCTTTGACACATCGAATATGGTAAAAGTGACGCTGCGCCACATTGTGGACTATAAGAAATAGGAAGTTTCTGCCTCCTATCTCCCTGAGTGCTCACTCCGGTGGAAGCCAGTTGTCACATAAGAGGTCCAAGTACCTTGAAAGGAAGCCCAAGCCAGCTACAGGGAGAGGTTTCATGGAGACAGTGATGCCTGACCAGCAGTAGCTGCTCTAGCCACCCTAGTCTAGGACCAGGGATGTAAGTGAAGATGACACAAGCCTCTGACACCATCTGCCTATAATCACATGAGGCAAGTGACAGCTGCCCAGCTAAGACCATTCACCCACAGAACCATAAAAGATGATCATAAATAGTGTTTTAGGCCCATAAGTTTTGGGGTGGATTGTTGCACAGGAATTGATACTCAGGACAGGTAAACACAGTTATTATTATCATTTTAGAAATGGGGAGATGGAGGCTTATAGAGTCTCTCCAGTGACAACATCAAGCCAGAGTGTGACCAGCTGACATGTGAGTCCTTGCTGTCTGATTCCAGCTGTGCTGGTTTGGAGAGTTTGGAAAGGAAGGTGTGGCGAGGGAGTTGAGGTTAGAAAAGTGTCCCCTGGGGGCCGTGCACAGTGGCTTATGCCTATAATCCCAGTGCTTTGGGAGGCCAAGGCTGGGGGATCACTTGGGATTAGGAGTTAGAGACCAGCATGGTCAACATGGTGAAACCTCATCTCTACCAAAAATACAAAAAAAATTAGCCTGGCATGGCGGCACGTGCCTGTAGTCCCGGCTACCTGGGAGGCTGAGGAAGGAGAATCACTTGAACCCAGGAGGCAGAGGTTTGCAGTGAGCTGAGATCGAGCCACTGTACTCCAGCCTGGGCAACACAGCAAGACTCCATCTCAAAAAAGAAAGAAAGAAAAGAAAAGTGTCCCCTGGGCTGTGTATGGTGACTCCTGCCTGTAATCCCAGCACTTGGGGAAGCTGAGGCGGACGGACCACCTGAGGTCAGGAGTTCAAGACCAGCCTGGCCAACATGGTGAAACCCCGTCTCTACAAAAATTAGCCAGGCACGATGGAGCTACTCGGAAGGCTGAGGCACAAGAATCATTTGAACCTGGGAGGTGGAGGTTGCAGTGAGCAGAGACTGTGCCACGGCACTACAGCCTGGGTGACAGTGTGAGACTCCGTCTCAAGATAGATAGATAGACAATAAAGTGTCCCCTGGCTTAGAGGTGGAGGAACTCAAGACTGCAGTGGCTAAAGACATGAACGGAAGGTAAGGACATGAAGGAACAGCAGAGATCATTCCTTCAGGAAGGTTGGCTGTGAAAGGAGAGAGGCAGGCTCCCATCTAGACACAATATCTAGTGTAGGAAGTGTTATTTCCATATAACCTTTTTATTACAAAAAATTACAAATATACATAAAGTAGAGTAGTATAAGGAAGCCCCAGGTACCCATCACCAGCTATGATAATCAGCAAATAGCTCCATCCACTGGGATTATCTTAAAATATACCCCAGGTACATAATTTTATCTGTTAATATTTCAGTCTGTATTCCAAAAATACATAACCACAATATGATTATTGTTGATGTGTGTCATGAATCTCCTTTCGGTTCCCCCTCCATCTCTATTTTCCCCTTGCAACTTATTTGCTGAAGAAACCAGGTTGTTTAAGATCAGCCTGGCTACCATGGTGAAACCCTGTCTCTAGTAAAAATACAAAAAAATTAGCTGAGTGTGTTGCCGTGAGCCTGTAGTCCCCACTACTCTGGAGGCTGAGCCAGGAGAACCCCTTAAACCTGGGAGGTGGAGGTTGCAGTGAGCCAAGTTCGCACCACTGCACTCCAGCCTTGGCAACAGAGTGAGACTCCATCTCAAAAGAAAGAAAGAAAAGAAAAAAAAAGAAACCAGGCTGTTTATCCAGGAGAATTTTCCACAGTCTGGATTTTACTGATTCTATACCTCTGATGCTAACATGTTCCTTAGTCCCTTGCATTTTCCAAAATTGATTGTTAGATATAGAAGCTTGATTAGACTCAGGGTTTTTTTTTTTTCTTCTTTTGCAAGAATGCAGCAGGTGGTGTTGAGTACTTCCATCGGCAGGCTCAAAATCCCTTGTCTTTCTTTTTTATGATTCTAGCAACCATTGATGATCACTGCCTATACTCACTATTTCAGTAGAACATATGGGTTTTTTTTTTTTTTTGAGTCAGAGTCTTACTCTGTTGCCAAGGCTGTAGTGCAGTGGTGCGATCTTGGCTTATGCAGCCTCCACCTCCTGGGCTCAAGCAATCCTCCTCCCTCAGCCTCCCTAGTAGCTAGAACTATAGGCACATGCCACCACATCCAGCTAATTTGTTTTGTTTTGTTTTGTTTGTAGAGATGAGGTTTCGCTATGTTGCCCAAGCTGGTCTCAAACTCCTGAGCTCAAGTGATCAGCCCACCTCGGCCTCCCAGAGTGCTGGGATTATAGGCATGAGCCACCACACCAGGCCAGAATTTATAGATTGTTGATCCTCTAATTCTATAATTCCTTCTTCACTAGCTGGAATACTTGCATAAAAAGAAACTTCCCCTTACCAATAATTTAATCCCTGAGATAGAGTTTATAGAAAAAATGAAGATTCACTGAAGTTGGTAGCTGTAAAAAAAAAAAAAAAAAGAAAGAAAGAAAAAGAAACAGTGAAGATAAAAGTAAGATAAGGCCTGGCTCGGTGGCTCATGCTTATAATCCCAGCACTTTGGGAGGCCAAGGCGGGTGGATCATGAGGTCAGGCATTTGAGACCAGCCGGGCCAACATAGTGAAACCCTGTCTCTACTAAAAATACAAAAATCAGCCAGGCATGGTGGTGGGCACCTGTAATCCCAGCTACTCGGGAGGCTGAGGCAGGAGAATTGCTTGAACACAGGAGGCA
This sequence comes from Cheracebus regulus, assembly GCA_963574635.1. Lineage (NCBI taxonomy): Eukaryota > Metazoa > Chordata > Mammalia > Primates > Pitheciidae > Cheracebus > Cheracebus regulus. Next base: position 24,733 of record CAUYQU010057127.1, read on the forward strand.
GAGGTTGCAGTGAGCCAAGATCACGCCACTGCACTCCAGCCTGGGTGACAAGAATGAGACTCTGTCTCAAAAAAAAAAAAAATGTATATGTATATGTATAAACAGCCCCATGTGACTAGTGGCTACTCTATTATTCTATTAACGGAGGTTATGGAACATTTCCATAATTCCAGAAAGTTCTGTTACACTAGGTTAGGAAACTTGACTTCACACTCTCCAGGATAACCAGTTCAGAGCCTTTCCCCTTTGCCTTAAATCTCCCCAACCATTTTCTCCACTCTCCCTCCATTCTTCCTTGAGAATAGAGAATAATAAAACTTCCAGATGAGCTCTCCATTCTTTACTGAGACTATAGATGCTCCTAACAGAAGCTGGCCCAGCTCCAACCTGGAATCCTCCAAACCTACACATACCTGCCACTGTGGAGGAAATGTCCATCCTCCTATGGAAGCCAAAGCCTTTATGATGATGCAAGCCCAGGTCCCCCCCAACTTTTTTGTTTCCAATTTTAATCAAAGCTTACTTTATTCCTGCATCTTCTCATTTGTTTCTTCCTTGTATTTGCCCTTTTCCTTTCCTACTTGGTGAGATCTGGCTTTCCATTCTTTTTGCGGTCTTTGTCCAGTTTTAGCCTAGTGATAACCACCTTGCTGGGTGAATGCCTACATGGACAGTTGTGCCATTAGCCTTTTCTCCACTGCACCTGTTCAATGTAGATGACATATTTCCTCCTCTACACCTGGACCACTCTGCCAGTCTGCTGACCTTTATAGTGTCCTCATACAACCTGAACTTCATCATCCTTTTAGATGGGCATGGATCACACATTGTACTTCTGTCTCAGCTCTTTGGAAAGAGGGGAAGACTTAATCTTCCTGCAAATGTGCGAAGGTGCATTGAAATGTTTTTTGCAGTTCTTGCTTCTGTCAGAAGTCACAAAGGGACTGAACTTCATTTTGACTGCTCCTGCTTTGGTGATGGCCGCAAAAGGGCCCAGGTCTGTTTTGAATTATCAAGGACTCTGTCTCTTCGTTCATCCTCTTCCCTTCTGCATCATTCATCTCCCCCACTCTACTGGAACACTTCCGTTAGCAAGCAGATGTTCTGTCTTTCATCTTTTCAAATCCTCTTACATCCCTACTCCCTTCTGGTTCTCTGGTCCCTGCTCATAAACAAGCATGTTGAAAGTGTCACTCTGTCAGTGGTTCTCAATGTGTGGTCCTCAGGCTCTCAGCCTCAGCATCACCTGGGAATCAGTTAGAAATTCAGATTCCTGGCTACCACCCCAGACTCACTGAGTCAGAAACTCTGGGCCCAGAAATCTGGGCTTTACATGCTCTCCAGGTGATTCTGATAATTGTTTGAGAATCTCAATGTGTTCTACTATATGTGCCACGCTTTTCACTTTCCTTTACTCTTCCTTCCATGGAACTTCCCTTTTTATCCTCAACTATTTCTCAGAGCTTGGCCCTGGCCCTTTCATGGTTCCTATCTTTATTCGGTCCCAAGGAGCTCCCACCCATTTTTTAGTGTTAAATCCCATGAATTCAAAGTCATAAATGCAACCACGATTTTCTTAGAGTTCCAGATTCTTACCAATCGAGTTGTTGGTATCTTCATCTGAATGTCTTACAAACATCCCAGTAAGTCTGAAAAGGCCTGGATGTTTCTTCTCAATCTCTTCTTCCCCTCATACCTGCTCCAGGCTTCCCCATATCAATAAATGGCGTTCATTCAGCCGCCGCAGCAAGAAACCTCCGAGTCGTGCTTGATCCTTGCTTTCTCTCACCACCCCTCCACACGCTATCAGCTCTAACCACGCCAGCTCACCCTGTCTTCACTCCGATGCCACCATCCTAGTCCCAGCCTCCAGTATTACTTGTCTACCAACTGGTCTCCTCACTCTTGCCTTGTGCCTTTCAATCCAGTCTCTCCATAGTAAGAAAGGGGAACTTCTGGAAAGCTGGAATAAATCATGCTGTTTACGAATTCAACAACATTCCACCATGAGTAGAAAAAAAAATCCAAACTCCTACCCCAGCCCACAAGGTCCCATGATCAGGTCTCTGCCTCCCTCTCTGAACCTGTCTCCTTCTGACCTCTCCCTGGCTTCCCTCGATTCATCCACACTGGCTTTCTTCTCTTCCTCCAACAACCCATGTTTTTTCTCACCTCAGTGCCTTGGTTATCAATGGTCTCCCCACTGCTCCTTTATCAACCTTCCAGTTTTGGATTGAATGTCACGCCGTAGAGTTCTTTCCACTCTCTTGAAGAATGTCAGGTCTCAGCCTGCAGTGGAAGGGAAATGAAGGTGGAAGAGTCAGCAACTCTGGCCACCTGCCTCTGACATCACTGATCTCCATAGATGGGCGTGAGGAAAGATGAAGAGCACGTGGCCAGGAGATGGATTCTCTCCCTGTCCCTCAGAGAAGAAAAGAGCTGGAGTAGTTGTGTGGGGATTTTCCCCCTGTACATGGAATAAGGCCTGAGGCAGCCTCAGGATAATACTTTCCCTTTAAGTCTGGAGCCCACTGAATAAGTGTGTTTCTTTTTGTCTGCTCAATAGCTACTGGGGGAAACATGTCTGCTCCAAGCTCAGACTATGTGTTTTCCAAACTTCAGTTGCAGAAGTGGGTCAGTGACGGAGGCCAGCTCAAAAATCTCAGACATGGGGAGAGATCCAAGATGGCGGATTAGGAGCAGCTCAGGATTGCAGCTCCCAGTGAAAGTGCAGAGGGTGAGTGGACGCCGCATTTCTAGACGGATTTTTATTACCCCCAGACCAGGAGATTCCCAGGCGGAGCAGCCCCACGGGTCGCTAGTGCAGCTGTTTTGGCCGGCGCGGCTGTTTCGGCCGGCGCGGCTGCTTTGCCGGCGCCGCGGCACGGCGGGTCTCCGTACAAAATCCACTGGTCTGTGTGCCCTTTGAACTGGCGAGTGGAGCTACGGGAAGGCAGATTAAAAGGGGACTGAATCAGGGAGCCAGCCCAGGAGATCCCCAGGCAAAAAAGCGCTACGAACCTCAG
>CAUYQU010057129.1:0-47617 GCA_963574635.1 Cheracebus regulus
TTGTTATTGTTTTAATGTAAATATAATTATATATGCAAAAAAAAATATATATATATTTATCTCACTTTTTTTTTTTTTTTTTTTTTTTTTGCAAATTCTTACTGCTAATCTTGAATCTCAGGGCTCTAGTTTCCATGTTCCCTTTCTTTTTGTATCTTTCTAGGAACAGTCTATTCATATATACAAATATATATACACTCACACACACACAGAGAGACATGTAAAACACACATGTAGGTAAACACAGCCTGCCTTTTACACAAAGAGCTGCATATGAAACAAAGTGGCCTGCACTTTGCTTTTCACTTGGAACAAAATATATTGGTGAATGCTCCATACCAGCAGAGAGAATACTCTCTCTTGTTTTTAGTAACCATTGTACTGGTATATGATTACTTATTCCATATTTTACACAAGATGTCTCATAAAGGAAGAAATTTTGGTTGTTTTCAAATTTTCTACAAAGAGTAATGCTGTGATGTATATTTCTGGACATGTAAATCTTTGTTCTTGTAGATTAAACTATGTGTGGAAGAAAAGCCTAATGCTGAGTCTATAGTACATTTCCTTTCAGCTCACTCCCTGGCTAGTTCAGTTCTCTTGCTGAATGACTCAGTAATCAATTGAACAGACCCTCGCTGCCTCCATCCACACCAGACAGAATCTATTAGATTGGTGCAAATATAGTAACTTAGCAGAGTAAGGTAGCCTGGTGCATATATCAGCAAAAACATCCCCCTTTTTTCTTTCCATAAAACGCTCACCACTTCCAGGAATGCCACGAAAATGTCTTAAAATTATTCTAGTGGGAAGACCTTAACAAGTGTTGTCAAGAGTGTGGAAAAACAGAAACCCTTATAATTGTTGTGCAGAGCTTAATAGGTGGTAGCCTCTTTGCAAAACAGTTTATCGGTTTCTGATAACATTACACAGATATTTACCAAATGATCCAGCAGTTCCACTCATAGGTATCTACCCAAGACAGATAAAAACCATCAGTGCACACATTTGCACAGGAATGTTCATAGCTTCATTTTTCATCAAAGCCAAAAAGTGAAAGCAACTAAGTGTTCACCAACTAACAAATGGATGAGAAAACCCGTCATGTATCCCCACCATGGAATGTTACTTGGCTATGGCCCTGAAAAGGAATGAAGTGCTGATACATGCTACATACAACACGGATGACGGCATGGATGAACCTTGAACACATGATATGAAAGAAGCCAGACACAAGAGAATACATACGGTTCCACTGACAAGAAACATTTTATAAAAGGGAATTCTACATACAGAAAATAGGTTAGTGTTTGGCAGGGGCTGGGAATGGGAGATTAGTATGAGGGACTCCTACCGAATGACAAAAATGTAAAATTGGATTAAGATGATGACTGCATACCTTAGAAAGTTTGCTAAAATTTGTTGTGTGCACGCATTTGTGCCAGGTACTCTGTAGGCTACACAGAAGGAAAAGATACGATGATCTCTTCCCTCCCACCGCTTCGGCTCCAATAAGGACCTGAACATCAATGATTCTTTCAAAGTTTTTTCTTTATTAGGGTTTGGGCTGACATTTTAAAGCATAAAGATTTCACAATGAAGCAAATTGAACTTTCTGGCTGGTCTTGCACATTGGTAAGTCTGCCACAATAGTTGCACACACCCACGTGACAGGAGCTGGGTGGGGCTGAGTCACAGTGCCCTTGTTAGTTGAGAAGCAGCTCCAGTTCCCCAGGCTTCCGTCCCCCTCGCTTCTCCTCCCCAGCCTCTGCACGCATCCACTTTAGGGACCTAGTTTTCAGGACCTCTGACCCATGTGTCCTTGGCACTGTGCCAGGCATCATGGGAGTTGTGTGACTGTAGAACTCCACGGCTGGCATCAAGAGGCAAATGACACCACGGGTCTCCAAGATTTCCACTTTGGAATTCAAATTTCTGTCTTCCCTCCAGGCGATGTCTTCTCTGCATTTATAGCAGTTTCATTTTAGTTTTATGTCATTTCTGTCTTTACCAGTTTGGTATCACCTTGCAATGAAGAAGCATGCAGATATGGCCTCAGTTTGGGGGACTATGGTTAGGACACCCTGTGCCTTCACACCTTGGCAGGTCAGAGGGGCAGCACAGTCAGGGCAAGGCTGATCTCTAACAAGCAGATAGCAAAGGCAGCCTTGCATCCCCAGACGCAGCCCCTCTCCCTGCAGAAGTAAAGCTGCTTCACAAAGCTGCCTCTTAAGTGGGAGTTCTGACCAGCCCACAGGGGACACCCAAATGGGAAGTCTGATAGGATGTGAAAATCACAGGGTGGCTGCATAGCTCTCTTAGAAATTTGACCGTGTTCTGTCCCATTAGATTTTCTACTGCCTGAGCAGCTCATTGTGCTGAGTAACTGCCCCCATCTGCAAGCTCCCGTCCCCTGAAGAGAGATCAGGACCTTATCATCATCATCTCTGAATGAACTGCCTCGTTGGCCAAAGGTAAATATTTTCCAGAGGTGGTGATAATTCTGGGGAGATCAGGAAAGGTTACCAAGTTGGTCCCAAGGTCCACAGAGGCCCCTTCATGGTCTATTCCAATTTTTCTAGCTTCCTTTCTGCTGTCAATTAAAAACTCTAGTTTTCTTCATGTCATTTTGAATAGGTTATTTTCCTCAAGGGTCTCAGTGTCTTAAGCTTGATATTTAATTGTGGAGTAAAACCTATGGTAGATTGTATTTACCAAAAAGGCTGTGATGACACATTTTGTATTATCTTAATGTGATATTAACACCCTTGTCATCCCAAAGTGAGATCTACATTTCATTTCCCTTGAACTTGGCAGATCTGGGACCATAGTACAAATTATTCTATGTAATGTGTGAGATGAGATCACAAGAAGAAATACAGCTTCTGCTGCGTCCCGCTTGGGACACCCACTCTTGAGATATGGCCGCCATTCTCTGATGGACCCCACACCACATGAGGAAGCCACATGTAGGCATCTGGTCAATGGTACTGGCTGACAACCAACTGTCAGACATGTGAGCAAACGACCTTTCAGATGACTTCAGCCCTGGCTTTGAGGTCACTCCTACCTCCCGCAACTGTCCCATTTTCCTAGCCGCTGCCTCACGTCTTGTAAAACAGAAAAACATCCATCCCCATCATTTACCTCAAATCAAAGACACATGAACTAAATAATGATTGTCCTTGTTTTAAGCTAATAAGCTTTGTGGTGTTTTATTATGCAGCAATAGATAACCGGAACAAAATCCCTCATTCCTTATTAAAGCAATGTCTTTGGGAAAGTAGGAAAAGTCTGTAACTAGATGGAACACACATCCTGAAGCCCTGTTGAGTTCACAGATGCTGAGTTCTGGGCACTGCTCATTGCCCAGGCCAAGCCAGACTCCCAGAGCCAGGGGCACGGGTTTCAGTCAATGTTTGCTGAGCGAATGACTGTTCCTTAGAGTTAGTTGCACAGCAGCTTGCAGTTTAGAAGACAGACTAGGACTTCCCCTCGGAATTCTACAGACTGATCACAGGATGAAGCTCCTTCTTCTTCTCCATGATTACATTAAAATGATGGAAAATAATAAGAAAGGTAGAAACCAACCAACAACAGATCAATAGCACCAATGCATTTTGGAAAGAAGAGAAGCAAATGAACCCATAATAGAGTAAGTGACATGGGTTGGCTGTATCCTCACTCAAATATCATCTTGACTTGTAGTTCCCATAATCCCCACATGTTGTGGGAGGAGCCAGGTGGAGATAATTAAATGGCGGGGTTGGTTCCTCTCATGCTGTTCCAGTGATAGTGCATGAGTTCTTACAAGATTTGGTGGTGTTATAAGGGGCTTCCTTCTTCAGTGGATGCTTATTCTCTCTCCTGCTACACTGTGAAGGGGTTCCTTCTGTTTTGATGATACATTCTCTAAGGCCTCCCCAGCAATGAGAAACTGTGAGTCAATTAAACCTCGTTTGTTTTTAAATCACCTAGTCTGGGGCATTTCTTCATAGTAGCATGAGAACAAACTAATACAGTGAGCTTCATGTAGGATAGATATAGGCATAGAGATAAATGACTGCAAAAGCTGGGATTCCACCACAGCATGTAAATATTCCAAATGTTAAACAATTAATGTAACTAATAAAGACATAGGGTAAAAGAAGTGGAAAGACTTCCAACTCCTTTGTCTTTTTTAAAAAAGAGAGCCCATCCATACTGTTATAACTAAAATCAAATAATGGAATTAAAACAATAATAGCATCCATAACAATTATAACAATGGTTCCAGAAATTGAATTGCTTTTGGGTATAAACACTTTTATAATTTTAACAGAATATTTTTCAAAACCAGTATCTGTTGTAGTTAGCTAGATTTTGTTTGAAGTCGAGTAAGGTTACTTCAGATTCTTGGTCTCCTGTTTAATGTAAGTAAACATAAATTTAGCACATTTTCATCAAAAAGTCCATGCAGAGTACAAGTGTGTTTTTATAACATGCTATTATCATTCATTTGATGGTTTGTTTGTGCACATCATGCTTGAAATGACACCTGGAATGATCAAGGTCGTCTGATATTTAAAATAAAAAAAAGTTAAGTCTTATGGTTTGAGGTGATTTTTGTTTGTTTTTTTCATGCTTCTACACAGCTTGAAATTTTTATAATAAGCGTTATTTTTAATAAAAACTAAAGTTATTACCAAAACACATAGGGCCTTACATCTCCAAGGAGCTGGCAATGGTGTTGGTTGATGGACGCTAGTGCACCTTTAAGGCTGCAAGCCCCCATGTGGCCATCACTGTGCTAGTGTATGGGTAGGCACCATCCAGCAAGGAGACTGAATTTATTCACATGCTGCTGGTGGGCTGGGGAGGTGATGAAAGTGGAGGGGAGTAAAGAGTGTAATTCAGCAGGAAATACACACGAAGGGAGGGTCAGATGAACCACTGAGTGCTGAGGAGCAGGGCAGACATCGCTGCAATCTTGATGGCAGTTAAGTATCCGTCAGCCAACGAGTGAATACATAAAATATGCACCCTATAATGGAATAGGATTCACCCGTGAAATGGAAGGAAGCACCGATGCATGCTGCAACAAGGATGAACCTTGCAAACATTCTGCTAAGTCAGACATAAAACATTATCCAAGAAGTCAGACTTACAAGCCACAGATGGTTTGATTCCACTGGTATGAAATGTCGTCTGCTATTGGCAAATTTATAGAGACAGAAAATAGATTAGTGGTTTCCTGGGGCTAGCAGCAGTGGAGGACGGGGCATTGCAGGGAGCTAGGTACAAGGTTTCACGATGATGAAAACGTAAAATTAGTAGCAGTGATGATTGTACAACTCTGTGGATGTAATAAAAGTCACTGAATCAAACATTTAAAATGGGCAAATTGTATGGCATGTCAATATACTAATATTAATAAGTGTATTTTTACACACATTTATATGACAAGTTGACTATTTGTCAGAGATTTGCAGTAGCGAGAAAGAACTTAATATAATTTTAAATGTCTTCTTAAGAGTAGGTTTTGGTAAAAGCCACTGACAAATGCTAGGATCGAGAATACACTATGCAAGGCATGAACCCTGAATATCTGAGACAGGTCTCAGTTAATTTAGAAAGTTTATTTTGCCACAGTTGAATACACGGCTGTGACACGGCCTCAGAAGATCCTGACAGTGTGTGCCCAAGGTGGTCAGAGCAGAGTTTGGTTGTTATATACATTTTAGGGAGACATGAGACATCAATCAGCATATGTAAGATAAACATTGGTTCATTTTGGAAAAGGCAGGACAACTCAAAGAGAGGAGGAGGATTCCCCGTCACAGATAGAAAAGAGACAAATAGTTGCATTCATTTGAGTTCCTGATTAGCTTCTCCAAAGGAGGCAATCAAATACGCATTTACCTCAGTGAGCTCAGGGGTGACTCTGAGCAGAATGGGAGGTTGGTTTGCCCTCAGCAGTTCCCAGTTGGACTTTTCCCTTTAGCTTAGTGATTTTTGGGGCCCCAGGATTTATTTTCCTTTCACAAAGGAAGCCTGTAGTAGGCTGTGCTCAGCCTGGGCCATGCACTTAGAGCTGCTGTCTGCTCTGATTGGTCAGTGCTCAAGACATTCTTCTGTTAAACATTTTGAATATCAATTTTCTTAAATGTCTTCTTCTCTCTCTCTCTCTCTTAAAGCAGATAGGCCTAAAATGAAGGGAATTGTTCATTTCCTTTCTCTTACTGTGCACCCAGTATTTTGTGAATTACATACTTTTAATCTTTCAAAATACCCTGGTGAAGGTGTTTGTGGTATGATTTATTTTACCCATTATAGATAAAGAGCCTAAGGTCACATAATCCTAAGAAAATTGTCTAGATTTTACTGCCAGTCAAAAGAGAGCTGGAATTTGAACTCGGGCTGTCTGAACATATTATATTATTATGCTTCTAAGGAAATTGAAAAATAGCAAGATGAAAGCATAGCTACATTCGTCATCTGTGTTCAGCAGCAGAGAAACCAGTAAAGTCTCTTTGAAGGCAAGGAGTATGCTCTGGCATTTCCAAGCAGGTATCTCCGAACTGGAAGAGTGGGGTAGAAATTTGGAAGCAATTCTTTGTCATGTCTCTTACAGACAGCTTGGAATTCATGACTTCATGTTGTGATAAATAACCAGTTCGCCTAACAGTGAAGGTGCTTATTTTTTTCCAAGGACTTTATTGCCTGAGAACACAGCAAGCTGGGAATGCTACCGCCTGTAAGGGCCGTAAAACAGGAGCCAAGTGCCTCCCAGTATCCCTCCCCGCACCATTCAGACTCATCACTCAGCAAAACAGAACGATTCCAGTTTACAAGTCTGCCATGGAGGTGGCTGCAACAGCTGCTTTTGAAGTGTATCATACATACTAATGGTGTTGACAGACCTCTAAAAAATTGTCATGACCCATTCTTGCCACAGAAACACCCAGAATTCTATTCATGGCTGATAAACAACAGTTTCTTTCTTGAACTTTGATGAGATGCAGGTCAATGGAATGAAATACCTTTATCTTTTATTTCTCCCTCTTCTTTTACATTTAGTATTAAAAGTCTGCTGTCTGGGATAAATTCTTCTATACTTCTATATTTCTGAATGTGTGCTAGCGGATGGTGTAACATATAAACCCTGTTATCTGGCAATTGTAGTGTTAGACATAGTGAACTCCAAGTTTCTCTTCAAATAATCAGTATGGCAGTATGTTCAGCTCTCTTATTCTTTAATTCTCCATTTTAAAGTTTAGCTTCCTTGTAGTTTCAGTAAACAACCTTTTCTACCAGTTCTAATCAGTAGCTCACATCTGTTCCCCTGGTCCCTTGCTCCATCCTGACTATCCCAGTCACCTGCTCTGGTCACCTGCTTTGAGTCCTGGTTACCTGCTCTGACCTGCCCATAACTGTCCTTCCCACCAAACGACCCACCCCACCACTCCAGCTCGTACCCCTCCTCTTTTTAAAATAGCATTGAGATTAGCCTAGACAGTGAGGTCTAACCCTAGCCAATAGGGGAATGACAGAAGTAGGGGCAACCTCTGTCAGGCATAAGAATCCCTTCCCTTCCCTTGTTCAGCTGTGTGCTGCCATTGTTCCACCTGTGAGCCACACCCTTCTGTAGAAATAAATTGCTTTGATGAGGAAATTTATATTAGAGTGCTACTTTTTTTGCAGCACCAAAAATTTACATGTAACAGTGGTAATAGGTTACCTGAATATGCTTCTTAGTGTCATCTGCTATAATAACACTCAGCTGTGGGTGGCTGCCTTGCATCAGGCACCTTAGAAGAGTGGCCACTCTCTCAGCAGTAAGTACACACAGCCTCATTTACAAAATGTCCGGCTTTAATCTTATCCAAGAAAAATGGTGATTTCTGGTCATTTGCACAATGTACTCACTGGGCATGCAATCTCCTTGAAATCTGTAAGTGCTTCTTACAGGTGGAGACATGATGATGAACTAGTCAGAATAATCCATACACAACTGTGAGGACAGCTGTTTGCAAAATAGCTTGCTCCTTCTACTTTATGCAAAAGCATGCAGCATCTACTTGCCTCAGGTTCATTCTGGAAGCTAACAGCTATCAAGCAGACTTCCCTGGAGTGCGAGGCATCAAAAATACTGACAACGTTGCTTTGGGAGGTGGACCATAAAATCTTATATAGTAAGAAATAATTAAAGATAACTTTTGAAAATGTGAAAACCTATTTCTTGTCCTAATAAATAGAAACTAATCATTCTACATAATGTGAAAGTGTACTGTTCTTAATCACCTGGATACCAGGTATGTCATGGTCTTGCTTTCTTGGATCTGAATTCTATGATGGGATTAGCCAAATTTCCTACACCTTTCAAATTTCCAGTGACCTCAATATACAAAACCCTGACTCCCATGGCTTAATAATCTTCATCATGATTAAGAACAGTACAGTTTCACATTAAGTAGTGTATAAGTGTTCCCTATTCTCTGCAACCTCACTAGCATCTGTTAAATGACTTCAGCAAAATTTCAGGATACAAACTCAATGTATAAAAGTCAGCAGCATTTCTATACACCAACAAGGTCCAAGCTGAGAGCCAAATCAAGAATACAATTCCATTCACAGTAGCTACAAAAAGAACACAATTCTTAGGAATGCAGCTAACCAGGGAGATCTTTGTAAAAGATCTTTACAATGATAATTACAAAACACTCTTCAAAAAATCTGAGATGACACAAACAAGTGAAAAAATATTCCATGCTCATAGATAGGAAGAATTAATATTGTTAAAGTGGCTATACTGCCCAAAGCAGTAACAGATTCAGTGCTATTCTTAACAAACTACCAATGACATTCTTCACAGAATTAGGGGGAAAAAACTGTTTTAAAATTACTATAGAACCAAAAAGAACCTGAATAGCCAAGGCAATCCTAAGCTACAAGAACAAAGCTGAAGGCATCCTATTACCAAACTTCTAACTATACTACAAGGCTATAGTAATCAAAACAGCATGGTACAGGTATAAAAACAGACACATAGACCAATGAAACAAAATAGAGATCCCAGAAATAATGCTGCACACCTACAACCATATGGTCTTCAGCAAAATCAACAAAACAAGCAGGAGAGAAGGGACTTCCGATTCAATACATGGTGCTGTGATAGCTGACTAGTAATATGCAGAAGATTGAAATTGGACCCATTCCTTATACTACAGCAGTCCCTAATCTTTTTGACACCAGGGCCAGTTTCATGAAAGACGGTTTTTCCATGGAACAGGGGTAATAGTCTTTTCAGGATGATTCAAGAGCATTACATTTATTATGCACTTTATTTCCATTACTATTGCATTATAATATATAATGAAATAATTGTACAACTCATCATAATGTAGAATCAGTGGGAACCCTGAGCTTGTTTTCCTGCAATTAGATGGTCCCATGTGGGGATGGTAGGAGACAGTGACAGATCGTAAGGCATTAGACTCTCATAAGGAGTGTGCAACTTAGATCCCTCAAGTGTGCAGTTCACAGTAGGGTTTGTGCTCCTGTAAGAATCTAATGCCACCATTGATCTGACAGGAAGAGGAGCTCAGGCAGTAAAGTGAGAGATGGGGAGTGGCTGTAAATACATATGAAGCTTCACTCACGCACCTGTCACTCACCTCCAGCTGTGTGGCCCCATTTCCTAACTCAGGTCTGTGGCCTGGAGATTGGGGACCCGTGATACCATCTACAAAAATCAACTCAAGTTGGATTAACAATTTAACTATAAAACCTAAAGTGATAAAAACCCTGGAAGATAACCGAGGAAGTACCATTCTGGACATAGGCACTGGCAAAGGTTTCATGATGAAGACACCGAAAGCAATTGCAACAAAAACACAAATCTATAGATAGGACCTAATTAAACTAAAGAATTTCTGGGCAGCAAAAGAAACTGCAACACAGTAAGCAGACAACCTACAATGGGAGAAGATATTCCCAAACTATGCATTCAACAAAGGTCTAATATCCAGAATCCATAAGAAACTTAAACAAATTAACAAGCCCAAACCAAGCACCACCATTAAAAATTGAGCAAAGGGCATGTAGACACCTCTCAAAAAAAGACATACATGTGGCCAACAAACATTTCATATGTTTGCTCTAATCATTAGAGAAATAGAGAAATGCAAACAAAACCACAATGAGTTACCATCTCACATCAGTCAGAATGGCCATTATCGAAAAGTAAAAAAAAAAAAAAAGTTCTTAAAATCATAGTGCTCCTGTGATGAGTGCAACCAATTCATTGCAAGATGACATGTTCTACTTTCATCCTCCAACCAGAACAATCTTGAAAAACTGCAATGAGGAGAATAATTGGAAATGTAAACAGCCTAAAAGCTTATCAATAGGAAAAGGCTTAATACCAATGACTGAATACTTAGAATGAAGAAATATTTAGCTTCCTCATACTTTAACATAAGGAAAAGCTGTTATGCTGTTTTGGAAAGTTCTCTAAGACTTGGTTTGGGAACACAAACCAATGCCTGCAGTGTAATGCCCTTTATCTGACAATACACGCATATTACAAATAATTCCACATTTGTTTACAATAACACGTACATACATGTAAATAGATAGACAAAATATTTTTATGAAAATGCCAAAGTGAAAACGGTGGTTAATTTGGGGAATGGGACTGCACTGAGAAAATATTTGTTTGAGATTTTAGTCTTACCTGCAGTTATTTTACAGGATAATACAACTCACATACTATTTAGCTGGTAAAATCTTTTACTTTATTTTAAATTACGATAAAATACACATAACCTAAAATTTACCATTTTAGCCATTTTAAAGAGTACAATTCAATGACATTTAGTACATTCAAAATGTTGTGCAATCATCACAGTTGCCTAGTTTCAGAATTGTCCCGTCACCCCAAAAGAAACCCTATACCCATGAGCAATCACTCCTCTCTGTGGATTTGCCTAGTCTAACATTTCATGTAAGTGGAATAATACAATATCTGGCATTTTGTATCTGGCTTCTTTGAAAACTTAAACACAACACCAACAAAAGACTGAATCATGAGCCTTTAAAATTTTTAGCAATACCTTCTACCAAATCTGAATATCACATAACATATTCCTTATATGTGAAATCTTAAAAAGTAGAACTCATAAAAACAGGGAATAGCATGGTGGTTACCAGAAGCTGTGTGTGGGGAAATGGCGGGGGTGTTTGGCCCAAAGACACCAATTTCCAGTTATAAGATGAATCAGTTCTGGAGATCCACTGTGCAGCAAGGTGACTCCAGTTAATGATAATATAGTGTGTGCTTGAGGTTTGCTGAGAGATTGAATCTGCTGGTACATTGGTCTTGGACTTCCCAGACTGCAGAACTATAAGCAATAAATTTCTGTTGTTTTTTAGCCACCCAGCTCACAGTATTTTGTTACAGCAGCCCAGATGGATGAGAATCTACATATTAGGTTTACCCGCGTGAGTTGATGTCGAGAGTAGATTTTAAGATTCGGTGTCTGGTGACAGTAGATTTTAAGTGATGTTGCATCTGCACCTCCCTTCCCACTGAAGAAAAAAGGGTAACTGTGTGAGATGTGGGTGTGTTAATTAGGTCGATTGCGGTAATCATTTCACAATGAATACATATGTTAAAACAGCACCTTAAGTAATGCAATTTTATTTGTCCATCAGATCTCAATAAAGCCAGAAAAAAAAAATCCATGGAGAAAATCATTTTTTGTTTTTCTTTCTTCCCTCGCCCCCAAAATGTGGAGTTCTATAGCTGCCAGCCTTCCACAGTTTAACCAAATGAAGAAATGCTGTTCTTGTGATAGAGTTCTCAGGAGAGCTGGTTATTTAAAAGTGGGTATTGAACAATGAGAACACATGGACACAGGGAGGAGAATATTACACGCTGGGGTCTGTTGGGGGGTGGGGGACTAGGGGAGGGATAGCAGGGGGTAGGGGAATAGAAGAGGGATAGCATTAGGAGAAATATCTAATGTTGATGATGGGGTGATAGATGCAGCCAACCACCATGGCACGTGTACAAAACCTGCACATTCTGCACATGTACCCCAGAACTTAAAGTATAATAAAAAAAATAAAATAAAATACAAAAAATAAAATAAAAGTGTATAGCTCCTCCCCCTTTTTCTTAGAAGGTAATGTAATTTCAGCAGGTTGTAGATGTTAGGGTGTATATAACTTAATCTAAATGATTTAATCTTTCTAAACAGCCTTTCAATAATATGACACATTAAATGTTCATAGTATTTTCTTGAAGCAAATGTAGCAAAATACTAAATAAAAATAATCTAAAGGCTTTATATTAAAAGACAGAGACATAATAATAATGGGCACCAAAGGAACACTTATTGTTCTCCCTGCCCCAGGAACATTCAAAATATAAGAGCACCGGAGCATGTATGTGGTTTAGGCTGTGGTGTTTCTTGCTTCCCACGGCTTGCATCAGGAGCCTGGAGCTGAGACTTGATGACCAACTGCAGGCCTTTCTCCTCCTTGCTTACAGAATAAAATCCAAACTCATTCTTTGAGTGCCTAAAAAGGAAACAGAATGGCACTCTAAATAGCTTAACTGGAATAATAAGGAACTTACATCCTTATGTAAATAGAAAGAAAGGATATATCCACACCCAGGTGCTAACACTAATGGCAGGAGCCACAGTGAGGGGAACATGCAGTTTGACCTGAGTTCAATGAGCTTGCGGCACGTGAAGAGGGAGCAGCCAGATGCTGCGGTTGTTCAGAGAGGCCAGAGATGTGATTCAGAAAGTAAAGCAAGCAAGCAGGAAAGATAAGCCCTATACAACTTTCTTCTTCCACAGTTTAAATTCTGATTGAGGCCTGCACTTAGCTATGACCCGCACAAAGCCGATCAGCAAAGGAACCCAGGCAGGCAGGCAGGCAGGCACTAGGTCTCAGTCTCTCAAGTCACAGAGCAAAGCCGTGGATGCAGGAATGGGAGGACAGGACAGGAAGTGACAAGAACGGCTGGTGTGCAAGGCCTTTGATTTCTGACCTTGTGCAGAGGCCTCCTTTACAAATGTACGTCCTGCAATATCCCTTTCAAATCCCATAACCAAGTGAGAAAACGCACTCTCATATACTGCTGGTGGGAATGGAAATTAGTACAGCCTTATTAAAGAAAAACCTGGCGTGACCTACACAAAAACCCTCTGTGCTGGCCATTTCCTTATGGGCCTACTGACAAAGATGCCAGCTGTATTTTAAATGATGTCCATTGTACATTTCACTGCAGTAACAAATACTGACTACAAACTTAAATGCCTTTCAATGGAAGAATTGTTTTTCAATAAAATTATAGTACACTCACAAAATTCACTATTTTACATACTCTGGAATTATGCGATAGATGTATTCGTATTGACACAGACTATTTTTGGAAATCATTTTAGCAGAAGAAATAAAGGTAAAAACTTTCAATTATAACATGAATAAGTTCTGGAGACCTAATTTACTGCAAGGTGACTACAGTTAATAATATGGTGTACACTTGAAGTTTGCTGAGACACTGAATCAGCTGGCACCTTGGTCTTGGACTTCCCAGCCTCTGGAAAAGTGCAAGAATGGATAAAATGGTATTGATGTAAACTAAAATATCTTATACATATAGCAGAATATTATTTTTGCTGTATTAGCCAATGACTTCCTCTCCACTACATTTCTCTTTTATTCTATTTAAACCGGACATTGTCATGCAGGACCTCAGGACTGTTGGAATCCAGCAGAAACATAGAGCGTCATTTTTCAGCTCTTAAATTTCAAGTAAAATATCTTTCCTGCTGTAGAAATTAAGAACAGGCAGAAGTAACAGTTTGAGAAAAGCATACATCTTATATGTCTGTTCTATAATGCACCCTAAAATGTGTAGTTATTAATCAGATTTGTTAAAACTACAACTCATGTAGTTAAATCTAATATGTAGGTTCCCACCCATCTGTGCTATTACAGCAAAATACTGTGAGCTGCATGGCTAATGCATTGCACATAGTCCTGAAGGCTGAGAAGCACAAAAGCAAAGCACTGGCAGTTTGGTGTCTGGTGAGGGTTTGCTCTCTGCTTCACAGCTGGTGCTCTGTTGCCGCAGTCTCACATGGTAGAAGGTACAAGTAAGGGCCTTCAAGCCTCTTCCCTAGGTGTGCTAATCCCATTCATGAGGATGAAGTCATATAACCTAACCACCCCTGAAGATGTCACCTCCTAATATTACTGCCTCGAAGATTATATTTCAACATATGAATTTTGGGGGTAAACAAACATTCAGATTATAGCAATGTCTTAATTGTTTCTTGATTGTCTCCTTTAATATAAAGTTAGTGGGGTCAGGAACCATTCTTTTCTGCTATACTCAGTGTTATGATTTAGATATTTGTCCTTACCCAAATCTCATGCTGAGTTGTAATTCCCAATGCTGAAAGTGGGGTCTAGCAGGAGATGGTTTGATCATAGGAGCGGTTCCTAATGGCTTAGTGCCATCCCCTTGGTGAGAAAGTTCTCAGGAGATCTCCTTGTTTACCTTGTTTAAAAGTGGATAGCACCTCCCCCTTTTACCTTTTCCTCCTGCTCCAGCCATGTGAAGTGCTGGCTGTCCCTTCACCTTCCACCATGATTGTAAGTTTCCTGAGGCCTCCCCAGAAGCAGAAGCCACCATGCTTCCTATACAGCCTGCAGAACTGTGAACCAATTAAACCTCTTTTCTTCATAAATTACCCAGTCTCAGGTATTTCTTTATAGCAGTGCCTGAACTGACTAATGCATTCAGAATACTATATTCAATATACTGAGTAATTAACTATGTTCAACATAAATTATGAGGGCTAAGTGTAATTTATAGAGTAAATGAATGAATGGACGGATGAAAAAAAAATGACTGTATCCTTTCACGAGAAAGATGGAGAAACAAACCTAAAATCACAAATCCAACTTGCTGAAGACCATACTCCTTTCTCAGACACTCAGACTCCACACATCCATTCAGACATTCTCTTACAGAGAGTCTTAGTCTATTTTGGTTGTTAACCCAAATCAAAATACTGGATGGCTTAAACACCAGAAATTTATTTATCACAGTTCTGAAGGTTAGAAATCCAAAATTAAGGTGACGGCCAGTTTAGTTACTGTTGAGGGCTCTGTTTTTGACTTGTAGACAGTTAGCTTCTCACTGTGTCCTTACACGAAGAGCGAGAAAGAGCAAGAGAGGAAGAGAATAAGAGAAAGAGAGAAAGAGAGAGAGAGAGATGGGGTCTCTTCTTATAAGGACACTAACCCATCAGATGGGAGCCCCCAGCCTTTTGAACTCATTTAAATTTAATTACATCCTGATAGGCTCTATCTCCAAACACAGTCCCATTCAGGGTTAGGAATTCAATGTATGAATTTGGTGGGTGGATGCTGTTTAGTCCATAGCATTGGGTAAAGGGAAGTTGTGACTTCAGGTAACAGAAGAAGCAGAATCACTGGCCAAATCACTTCCATCCTTCCTCTTCTCTCTCTGATTGCTTCAACCAGCATTTCAGGACAAGGAGGGCTTGAGACTTTCCCATCAATCACTGCTCCCCATTCTGGTGCAAAATATGTTCCCTAATGTCTGAGCACATAGGAAGCCCCTACAAGCTTAACCTGCACCCAGAGTTCCTTGCCCACCAGTTCCCATCCCTATGCTGGACGCTGGAAGGAGAAAGGAGACAAAAACATAAAGTGAAATGTCAGTTTCACAAATTCTCAATAAACAGAATTAGTGCATCAGAATACGGACAGAGAGGAGCCACATCGACGTGTAAAACCAAACAAGCCTGTGCCGGGTTCTTGTCTGTCTATTTCCAGCCCTGGCTAACATCGTAAAGTAGGAGGCAGGTCTGGGGAGAGGAATTCACAAATACGCTGCCAGACATTGGATGTGCAATTCATTCTCTAAAAGGCAGGAAGCAACATTTAGAGGAGGCTGCAGAGAAAAGACAAATACAAATTTCAACAGAAGCCTTTGGCGGGGATAGCAGGAGACAGATGAAAGACGGATCTGTCATCGCTGCGTCCTAACTGGGTGATCACAGTTCTGGCAAATGTGCCAAAAAAACCCGTTCAGTGCTCCATTCCTCTAAGGGGTTTGAGGAGGGAAAGCAGGATGCTTTCATAAAACATAAATACCCAAATTCCCACAACTGTAGCTGTTTTCAATCAAAAGGATTCTTGCTTTTCCTTGATTATATTTTCCCTTTTTCTTATAACTTTCCTGCCATTCCATGTTTTTAACTTGGATCGATTGTCATTTTGACAGCTGTCTTTAGAGTTCTCTTTTTATCTTGACCACGTTTCACAGAAAAAAAAATATATTTCTCTTTCTATTCTGACTCTTTTAAAGTGGTCTGTGAAGCTTTGTGTTATTATATCCACTGTGGGCTCAGAAAAAAAAAATCCATTCTTGAGCTCTGATGCAACCTATAGAGACAGACTAGGTGGCTGAATCATCCAAGCAAGTTGCTGATCTATCAAGTCGGCTAGATAGGACTAACAGGGCTGAATTCAATTAGCTTCTCCAGGGCATAAGGCCCAATCATGGAGCTCCCCTCTAATCCACTCAGGGTCTCTAAGGGCCATTGGCCCTGAGATTGAAGACTGTTGGCTGCAGCGTTCTTTTCCTCTGGAGAAGTAATTTGAGATTCCTGGTTTGCAATGGCATACTGACCTTACCATTACCACAGTATATAACAAACTAACAAACTAACAAAACTTCTATTAGGATGAGAAAAGTCCAAGCCATGATTTTGGTTTGTTGTGTTTGGTATGTTGTGGCGACATGTTTACAGGTGAACCTTACTTTTTACCAGCCCTACTAGCTTGACGTTTATGATTATTTACATGGACTTGGAACCTTTTAGCTAGACTTGTATTTGAATCCCACCTCTTCTGGAAAGTAGTTCTTTGACCTCTTCACACCTTGATTTCCCCATCTGTAAAATGGGGATGACCATATCTAACCCGTTATTATGAGGATTTAATTAGATAAGAGGTTCTCATATCTGACTATACTTTGGAATTACTTGACATTACATAAAATCTGCTGATATCTGCTTCCGACCACAGAGATTCTGCTTTACTTGGTCTTGGCAACAGCCTAGATTTGGAAAGTTAAAAAACTCCCCAGGCAATTCTAATGTAAAACTAAGCTTGAATGCCATTGGATTACATAATACATGTAAAACACTGTTTTTCAGCATTCAGCCTTAGATCAAAATTACCTGAAGAACTTGTTAAAATAAATTGCAGAGACTCACCCTCAGAGTTTCTGTTCTGCAGTCTAGATGCACATGTATCTAAAGCTGTGCCCAGGTGGCAGAGACGCAGCTGATCCAGCCGTCACACTTTGAAAAGGACTGATGAAAATAACACTTCCAGAAAATATAAAAGGAAGAAAAAACTTTCAATTCACTTTATGAAGCCTATAGTACCTTAATACCAACACTAGATAAAGATAATAAAAACAAAAATGAAACTAGATCAGTATCAATCATCAATATAGATGCAAACTATTTATTAAAAGTCATGACAAAAACCACAATTACTTTTGTTCCAACCTAATAATTAAATATTTGCAGATATATTTCAGTAATTTCTATGTGATTATACACCTAGAGCAAGTGAGGTTTATTCCAGGAATGCAAGGCTGGTTCAATATTTGAAAATCAATTAATGTGATCCAGTGACAAAGGGAGTCAGGTTTCCGCTAGCTTAAGAATGGAGTTACAAATAAGAAAATAGAATGACTCCTGTAATACTGGAGTGAAATTAGAGCTATCAACTTGAATTCATGGTTTTATCATGGAGGAGTAACGATATAGAAATGGATCAAGTTGTATGTGCTTATGCACACACTTGCACATATATGCATGTGTGTATGTACATAAACAGCTCTATTTTGCACTTATTCTCCCTGAGAAAGTTTCGGTTCGATAACATTCAATATTCCAAACTCAGTGGACAGCATCTGATTGGCTGACGATGAGTCACATCTTCACTCCCTAGCCAGTGGAGCATGAGAAACATTGACTTGCAACCCTACCAACATGGTTTGTGATCAGAAGTAAGTGTCCAAAGGGAAAATGGAAAACTACTTCCAAAGAAAGGGGATATGGATTCAGGGTTGGCTGAACCCAACAATATTCTGTTCATGAGCATGTCACATGAGAAGACAAGCTATGAGGAAATATTTTGTGGGGATGTCTTCAGAGAAAAAAAATGCACCTTTTAAAAATATTCTGAGATAGGGTCTCACTCTGTCACCCAGCTAGAGTCCAGTGGCACAATCATAGCTCACTGCAGCCTTGGCCTCCTGGGCTCAAGCGATCCTCCCATCCTAGCCTCCCAAGTAGCTGGGACTACAGGAGCACACCATCACACAGGCTAATGTTTTATTTGTTTATTTAATTGTTTTGTTTGTTTATTTAAACTCCAGAGATGGAGTTTCACTGCACCGCCCAGGCTGATAAGTAACTCCTTCCCTTATGTGATCCTCCCATCTTAGCCTCCCAAAGTGCTGGGATTACTGGCTCAAACTACTGCACCTGGCCTATAAAAACCACACGTTTCTAAAAATAGATACATAGGAATAGACTCCAAAATGTTGATTATACCATATTAATCTACTTTCTTGGTCTTAGGAAATTAGACCAAAGATGAACCACCAGCCCACTGAGAGACATCCACTGATCAGCATGAAGCCAATCCAATGCTTTGCCTCAAGAATTTGAATTGAGAAGCTCAAAAGCTGATGTTGCAACATTGCGTCTTTATTAATGACAGAATATTAGTAAGCGTTTCCAGGAATTATTTCTTCTCAGGGTTTTAGAGCTAGTCTTGGCTTTTGTCTGCTGATGCCTATTCAATATAAATTTGATTTTATGAGCTAATCCAGAAGTTTTAATAAAGCCCACTTTTTTATGTGCTAATATGACTGGACTCAATTCTCCTCCAGGATTCAGGCTCTGCCTATACCAGAGTAAAAGTTTTATAAAGATCTCCCTATTGACATAACTTTATAAAAGTAAATTACTCTTATCTTAATTTTAAAAGAAAGAAAATTAAAAGTCCAGAATGCCCACATAATAAAGTTTAAATTTTCCTCCAATGTTCAAAAATGTTCCCCAAAAAGGAAAAAGTAAATTTAGGTGCTAGAGAAAAACTGTGTGTGCGTGTTTGTGTGTGTGTGTGTGTGTGTGTGTGTGTGTGTGTGTGTGTGTGTTTCACTGATAAACCAGGTGAAGGAAAGAGTTACCTACTTCAGTTCAATAATTCTTCAGAATTCTCTCTTATGAAGCAAGAGAGTGGATTGAGTGAGAAAGAAAGAATATGCACCATAAATCAGAATAATTGTGTTATTTCACTATATCTTTTGCTCAGTTTTCTTTTTTAATTAGGAGATTGTTTTTTGCATTTAAAACCCTTTTATAATACACTCAGCCACCTCTAAAAGATAGTAAAATATATATCATTCTAAAAAGAGGGATACAAATTCAAGTTTGATTCAAAACTCAATGAGAAATATAGAGTTGAGGCCATTATCATATAAATTATCATTTGTGTGGGGTTGAAGAGAGACTGGTTCTGAAAGGTGTGGTAAAAAATCATAATCAGAATGGTCTCCTGAGTTTGATTGTAAGTGAGCAGGCATCCTCTTCTGAAATATACTCGGCCTTCCACATAGAATAAATTCCTCTCCACCACAACTATAAATTTGGGTGGAGAGGAAGATTAAATTTTATTATATTCCACACAAATCATTTCCAAATCCTAAAATGATTCAGGTAATTAGATTGAATTCTCAGACTCTTCCCAATCAACTGAGGCTGTGTTTGTGAGAAAATCAAGTTTTCAATACCACTGGATCTTAGAAGGTATGTGTTACAGCAGGTATCTAGATCTGTGTATTAAGTCATTAAGTTTTACAACTTTTTCAAACATGCTTTCTTTGCTTTTTAAAAATTTTCTTTTGAATTTTATAACTAGGTTACTATTATCATTTTTCCTTTTTCTCCATTTTTATTGCTCACTCTCCAACTCTTTAAATGAATTATAGCTGACTTACAAGGATATAGAATATATGACATTTTAACATTGCCAGACTATAAACCAGAGCTAAGTCAATTTATACGTACTTCATATTCAAGATTTATGAAAGTAATATTGAAGAAAGTTTAATTAATGATACAAAACCATAATGTTCTGGAGATATTTGACTTCAACCATCAGGAAAAAATAATTTCTTCCCAACAGCACAAAGAAACGTACAAAGGAAATTAAGAGTTTTTTAATCTTTCTTCTTGGTCTGGCATATATTTATAGATAATCGGCACCTCTGACCATGGAAGTTGTTGAAATAAAGAGAATTAACATTTAACAATCGCTAACTATGGGTGAAACATTGTGCTGAGTGCTCTGGATATTTACCTTCTCTGATGAACCTTTCCTCTGAATGTATGTAAGACAGGTGTGGTGGACATCTCCACAGCATCCCTGTGCGATCCCGTCCTTTTCTCTTGACAGCACTGAGGTGGGTTCCATCACTGGCCTCAACTCCCACCCCTTTTGCCATGGGGAGATGTGGATTCATCCTGCTAAAAGGCCCCTGTATTTGTCCATTTTCACATGACTATAAAGAACTAGCCAAGGCTGGGTAATTTATAAAGAAAAGAGGTTTAATTGACTCACAGTTCCGCATGGCTGGGGAGGCCCCAGGAAACTTACAATCGTGTTGCAAAGCAAAGGGGAAGCACGGCATATCTTACATGCGGGCAGAAGAGACAGCGAGCAAAGGGAGCCACACACTTGTAAACCATCCAGTCTCATGAGAACCCATTCACTATCACAAGAACAGCATGGAGGAAACCGCCCACATGATCCAGTCACCTCCCACCAGGTCCCTCCTTCCACACACGGAAAGTACAATTCCAGATGAGATTTCAGTGGGGATTAAAAGCCAAACCATATCTGCCTGTTTGCTTGGCATTCAAGCACGTCTTGCTTAGACCAGTAGAGAGAGAGAGAGATGTGTTGGAGTTCCCCTCCTTACCCATGAGCATTCTGATTGTCCTGTGGGCCTCTCCCACCTCCTTGGGAAAGTACTGCTGGGCTGGCTGGCTGGTGCTGGAGGGACTTGAGGGACACTTGAAGCAGAACCACTCCTAGCAGGATCACAGCTTATGCCAGTGAGGTCCCACAATCTTCAGATGGTTGAGGGGTAACACATTAACAGTATTAATATATTCTTAATTTGAAATAGTCACAAAATAACCTAACAGTAGTAAGTGCAGAACATGGAAATTTCTCCCCGTGAACCAAGTGATAATACATTGCCAATCTGATGCCAAATCACCCCAAATTACTTCAGTATTTCTGACAATAAGAATAAAACATACAAAACTTCCCGAAAACCATTACAATCAGGAAATTCACATTGATATGTTACTGATATATAAAAATCAAACTTCATTCCAATTCACCAAAATTCTCAATAATGTCCTTTACAGCAAGAGAGCTAATTCTGCATTACAGGCTGTTTATAGAAACCTGTGGATTGTCCTCTTTCTATTAGGGTTTTTAAGCTGGTGGAATACAAACCCACTGACGCTGGTCATCATGTCTGTCAATGTATGAGGGAAGCCTGAGAAGGAAGAAGCTGGCACACAGAATAGCAGAGCTCAGAGGTAGAAAGGAAGAAACCTCCTAGCTCTGAGCCCATGAAGTGCTAACTTCACCTCTCAGCGCCTCTGTTTACTCATCTGTAAAATGGGCACAGGAAGGACTGAATGGTCATATGAAGCCATTAGCAAAATACCTGTTTCAAAATAATGTTCTATGTGTTACTAGTTATTGATCCTTAATGTTCCTTATGTAATCTAAGTAACCCACAAGGCCACAGAGCCCCCGTGCACACAGAAAAGGAGAAAAGAAAATCCAGCCTCAACATGTTCTGATATTTACTGTAAATCAAAATGATTAAGTCAGACATTTCTCAAGTCAAAAAGCTAAATTTGAACTTTAATTATCTAGAAGGACAGTTCCCTGTGACTTATTCTGTGTTGCTAGATGAAGTTTTCTGATTAAATTAGTTTTTCATTGAAACAAAAATTATCAGTCTGAGAGGGAACATTAAGCTTGTCACTTAATACTTTTGATTTACATAACAGAAATAAATAAGTGTAAATGTGTTAGATCGTATTCCTTTCAGTAACTCCATTAAAATATTTATAAGTTAAATTAATTTAGCTCATTTAATTTTTATTGCATTTTGTTAAGTTCATTTATTAAAAAATAAAAAAAAACTTACCTAAGCTTTAGAAACCAGTATATTCCATGGGTTGAAATTTTTTTAAAAAGGCTTCCAAGTTTGAATTCATGGCCAGACCATGTTATAATTTAGCAATTTGTTACTTTCTCAATCCTTGGAGTATTGACTAATTCTCTCTCTAGGAACCCAAATTAATGATGTCCATGTTATGTGTTCCAACATCACCCTTAAATACTGCTTCAATTTTCCACTACATTTATTCCTTTCAATTTTCATGAACGATTTATCAGCACTTGAATGGCATCTAAGATTTTAGATGTTTCTTAACTTCCCCTTATCATGGAAGAGAGAAGATTCATGATTTCACAAAACCTGGATCTCCCATGCCTGTGTCTATTAGCCTTTTTTGTTTAATCTGAGCTCTGCAGAGAACAAATGGGTACATCAAACACTTTGCTGCACATGATTTGGGCAGGAAGTCCTGATGCCACACTATGACCATGTGACATCTTATCACATACTGAGCATACCAGAAGGACTCCATTTTACAGAGCTGACACTGGTCTTTGCCCATGTCTCTTTTGCAGTCTAAAAAAGAGATCCAGGCTGGGCACAGTGGCTCATGCCTGTAATCCCAGCACTTTGGGAGGCCAAGGCAGGTGCATCACCTGAGGTCAGGAGTTCTAGACCAGCTTGGCCAACACGGTGAAACTCTGTCTCTACTAAATAATAATAATACAAAATATTAGCGGGGTGTGGTGGTGGATGCCTGTAATCCCAGGTATGCGGGAGGCTGAATTGTTTTAACCCAGGAGGCGGAAGTTGTAGTGAGCCAAGATCACACACCACTGTACTCCAGCCTGGGCACAAGAGCAAAACTCTGTCTTAAAAAAAATAATTAAAATACAAATAAAGAAAATACAAATATTTAAAATACAAATAAATACAAATAAATACAAATATTTAAAAATACAAATAAAGAAAAGATTCAAATTCTTTTTGAACTCATTCTACAACTGTGAACATTGAACACACTGGAAAGAGATAAACATTCTTCCAGCATTTTTGATCCATCCCACCCATTGACCTGCCCATATATTTCTACCTTAGCCACACAGCAGTGAATAGACTGTGAGAATACTGATTTGTTTAATTGCCAAGCATTTATTGAGAACCAACTATATGCCAAGCACATATCTAGACACTAATGATGCTGGATTTAGGAAAACTAGACCTCTAAAATCATGGAATTTCTTCTCTTTTGGAATGAGAAAGACCACAGTCAAATCAATGCATGCCATGTCGTATGAAAACAAATGCAAAGAAGCCAGGTCAAGCAGGATGAGGAAACAAGGGTGAAGGCAAGAGTTATTATTTTAATAAGGGTGGTCAGAGAAGACTTACTGAAAAGGTGCCATTTAAAGTAGAGAACTGACACTGATGGAGAGGAGGATGAAGGCAGTAGCACTGACAACAACCACAGCACTTTGTTGAAGTCTTTTTATTGTAGTCACCACTTGACGTACATTGTCCCGTTCTCACAACAATCCTAACAATGATATTCTGTTATACTTCCTATTTCAAAGGGAACACAGAAGTCAAATTATTTTTTTCAAAGTCACCTAATTAGTAACTGGCTGATGATGCAGGAGACTAGAGCAAGCATCCCCATGGAGAGTGTCCACTGCCGCATCCCTCTTGTGTCTGGTGACCCTGGAGAGGTGAGACAGACTATGGCCCTTTCCACTTGATGGAGAATTAAAGACCTGAACCTTCTCTGAAAGTCCTTACAAAAAGGCACAAGAGGTTCTATCATTCAAGGGTGCTGTTCTGCTGACCACCTTTGCCCACTCTCACACTCTCCTGGGGCCCCACCACATAAACGTAACCACAAAGGGCTTCCTACCTGTGTCATGTTCCCTACTGAGCTGAGCCTACACAGAGGGCTAATAGTTACAAGCAGGTGGACCCAGGCTTTGTAGGGCCTGAAGAGTTTATAATTTAGGGAATGTGTTTTAAGGAAAAGAATACAAAACTATGAACACAAAATAAGGTGTACAAATAAATATGTACTTATAAATAAAAAAACCTTTATTACAATATAAGAAATATCATAAGCATTCACTATTTTTTAAATATGCTAATACATTAGTTATTAACTGTCTGGTCTACCTTAATAATTTTCTTACCTTTGACTGAACACTCTTTGATCTTTCATTTTCAGAACTTGTAATGGCATGCATGCTTTTAGAACTGTGGTCAAATTTGGGAACACCTCCAAAAAGTTTCTTTTATATGTGTGCTGCAAAGTGAAAAAATTTGCCATAGATCAGCAATGGCCAGATGAGCCAGTGAAGTGAAACCAATATGGTGGTCTTGGTATCGACAATGTGTTTGTTTGAATTGTGGACCAAAGCAGAAGGAGTTCTTCAACAAGCACCAGGTTTTGGAGTGATGGCAACCAGACTCTGACAGTTTCTTGTTGACTGTTTTGGAGTGGACTGAGTTGGACTGGACATTGCTATTGATTGGTGCATTTCTAGATACCAGTTAGACCCATCATTGCACACTACATTCCTTCACAGAGTTAATGCCTTAGCAGATGAATATGTGAAATCTATATTAGCTTCATTGTTCTAATTATCTTTATTAACATCAATTGTATCAGCATTACGTAGAAGTGTTGAAAATTTTCATCTTCATACTCTGTTAAAAATTCCAGGTAAATGACAACATTTAAATTGGATATCTTTTCAAGACAGTTGTTGATATCTGGGAAGGACCGTAGATACAAGGATCTTTAAGAAGGCTACAGCAGAGATACCATCTCAAGCTAGTCAGAATGGTGGTTATTAAAAAGTCAAGAAACAACAGATGCTGGCAAGGTTGTGGAGAAATAAGAATGTGTTTACACTGTTAGTGGGAATGTAAATTAGTTTAAGTATTGTGGAAGATGGAGTGGTGATTACTCAAAGATCTAGAACCAGAAATACCATTTGACCCAGCAATATCATTACTGGGTATATACCCAAAAGAATATAAATCATTTTATTATAAAGATACATGCATTTGTATGTTCATTGCAGCACTATTCACAATAGTAAAGACATGGAATCAACCCAAATACCCATCAATGATAGACTGGATAAAGAAAATGTGGTACTCATGCACCATGGAATGCTATGCAACCATAAAAAAGGAATGAGATTACGCCCTTTGCAGGGACATGGATGAAGTTGGAAACCATTATTTTCAGGAAACCAACACAGGAACAGAAAACCAAATACTGCATATTCTCACTTATAAGTGGGAGCTCAAAAATGAGAACACATGGACACAGGGAGGGGAACAACACACACTGGGGCCTGTTGGGGGTGGGGTCAGGGGAGGAAGAACATTAGGAAGAATAGCTAATGCATCCTGGGCTTAATATCTAGGTGATGGGTTGACAAATGCAGTAAACCACCTTGGCACATGTTTACCTATGTAACAAACCTACATGTCCTGCACATGTACCCTGGGACTTAAAAATTAAATTTAAAATAAAGAAGGTTGGAGCAGCCGGATTTTCTTGTTCCTCTATGTGTTCATAGCAATTGGATAATTACACTGGGAAGCCAAAAAGGAAGAGGGGTGTGCTAGACTGGTAATGATGGAAACAAATCCCAGAAATCTGTGGGGGGGACAAGGCCACAGAAACATTAATTAGAATTGGCCCCTGAACAACATGAATTGTGTGGGTTCACCGATACATGGATTTTCTTCCATGTCTGCCACTCCTGAGACAGCAAGACCAACCCCTCCTTTTCTTCCTCCTTCTCAGCCTCCTTAATGTGAAGGTAATGAGGATGAAGACCTTTATGATGATCCACTTCCACTTAATTAATAGCATCATAAATATATTGCCTTTTCCTTATGATTTTCTTTATAATACTTTCTTTTCTCTAGCTTACTTTATTTTCTTTTATTCCCTAGCTTACAGAATATAGTAATGTATAAATGTAATATATATATAACATTAAAGTATGTCTTAACTGACAATGTTATTGGTAAGGTTTCTAGTCAATAGTAGGCTATTAGTAGTTATGTTTTTAGGAAGTCAAAAGTTTCATGTGGATTTTTGACTGTGCAGGGGAGAGAAAGGTTGGTGCCCCTAACCTCCAAGTTGTTTAAGGGTCAACTGTACATACATTGAGTTAATGACAGATAGTATGAAAGAAAGCTAAGCCTATTAAAAACAATTAAGTCTGTTAGAAATGCTTGTTCCTAGGTGACACAAGGAAAAATTAGCATTCAGACAAAAAGTTTTCTCAGCAAGGCAATTTTGCTTTCTGAAGAAAGAGTGCTACCTGTCAGCAATCCTGCCATGAGAGCACTCTGAATAAAGGAAAGGAAGGAATATTTATCCTTTATGCATTGGGTCCTTACTGCTGTGTTCTGTCTCCATTGGTTGGAGCTGGGCCTCACAGTCTAAGCTAAGCCTGACTGACTAACAACTTAAAACTTTTTTAAATAGGTAAAAGCAATGGAGAACAAAGGAAAAGAGGAAGTTGTTTGTGAAAGGACTTAGAAATATAATAACATTTCCAAATAAGGAAGGAAGAGGAAGTTAGTCTTTAAAAGAAACTATTATTTTTAATTATTATTATTTATTCTTTAACAAGAAGGGAATCTTTGAATAAGAACTTTTTATTTTCCACAAGTCTAACCCCTGACAACTAGTCAGTGGCATACTTTTGAAGTGGGGAATACAGAAATCATTGAAATTTACAGCTGAAGATACTTTGAGAAATCAGTAAGTTCCCACCTCAGGGAATTCTCTGTCATTCCCCCTGCCTGAAATGTATTTACTCCAAGGCTTCTACAGCTGAATCTTT
Organism: Cheracebus regulus; assembly: GCA_963574635.1. Taxonomy (NCBI): domain Eukaryota; kingdom Metazoa; phylum Chordata; class Mammalia; order Primates; family Pitheciidae; genus Cheracebus; species Cheracebus regulus. The sequence goes on from CAUYQU010057129.1 coordinate 27,208, forward strand.
CTCATTATTTAAATTGTCATTCAAACGGTTTACCATCCTCAGATACATGTTCCTCCCAAACTCACTCCCCCAACACTATCTGAATTATATCACTTGATTGTATTTACATCATTAATGTATCCCTAATTTATATTGCTAATTTTTTTATCTATGCGTTTCTTGTCTTTTCCACTGGGATATAAACTCCTAGAAATTGTCACTGTTTTCCTAGCATCTAGAATAGTGTTTGGCACATAGTAGATATTCAGTAATAGGGCGAATTGACTTATTCTGTAGACGAATAAGCTGAAGGAAAGGAATGTTATGTAACTTGTCTAAGATCATGTGACTACCCCAGGGTCAGAACTAAGCCTCAGAATCAAGAGCTTTTGCTCCTGGTAAATTCAGCTTTCCAGATCCCAGTGAAACAACTCAATATCTGGGTGTTTAGTGGTGGATATTATTCTGATGTTTTTGAGACATACAAATATGAGAAAAAATATAGTTACGTTTGTTTTGCATGTGTAGTCAAGTCTTGTCACCTGGGGAAATTTAGCATTTAGACTTTTCTGAAGCACACACATTTCAACTCCAAAAGAAAATTTGGATATGTTTTTCTTACAAAGATGAAATTAGCAATTTAGAAAATGATTTGAAATGAAAAGGCATTTCACAGTACTGCCAAGAATAGTTTGCAAACCTCATTAATGAGATATACTAACTTGGAAATTACCACCATTCTACTCAGCAGTAAAACTATTGTAATTAAGTCAGAGCATGTCTATGTTACTTAGGAAAATAAGTAATTACACTATGCCCTTGAGGCATATTGCTAATTTAGCTCATTGAGCTAATACTCTTGCAGTCTCATCTGAAGCTAAAATTGATAATCATATGCCCATGCTCAGGACAATGGACTGCCTTCTATAAAAACATATTACTGTTTCAGTAACATTGCCCAGTGAGCTGAAGGCAGCACAGAAAACTAATATCTGACATATGCTGAGGTTGTCTTTAATTACAAAAGCAAAATGCCAATTGCTTGAGGAAAGGAGTTTGAGACTAGCCTGGGTGACATAGTGAGACCCCCAGCTCTCCAAAAAATAAAAAATTAGTTGGACATGCTGGTGCATGCCTTTAGTCCCAGCTACTTGGGGGGGTGAGGCAGGAGAATCACTTAAGCTCAGGAGTTCAAGGTTGTAGTGAGCTGTGATTGTGTCAATGTACTCTAGCCTAAGTCACCTCTTAACAAGCATAAAAAGAAAAAAACAGAAAAAGGAAAAACGATGTCATGAAATCAATAAACAGTGACTAAGCAACTTCTACGTACCAACTCTGTGAGTAACAGTGGGGCTCCAAGTTCCTCACTGCAGAGCTTAATAAACATGAGTATCACAAAAAACAAAAATATATGCAAAGAACCACAATGATAGCACAAAATATGGTATCTGAGAGCATGAAAGGATAATTTATTTAAACTAGATAATGGCACTCACAAGGGAAGTCAAATCTAGCTTTTTGTCCAGTTAGAGGTTAAAGAGGTAGGTGACCCAGCCAGGGATCTAGGTGATATTTTACTTTCTGGACTGGTCAAAAAAAACAAGTTCAAAACCAACTCTGGTGTTGCTTCTGCCCAAGGCTTTCTGATGTCCTGTCCTGGTGAAGATGATCTATGGGGATAGGAGGAGTTCAGCCAGTTTCTGATGGATTATTTTACCATTAACATTGGAACAACTTCTCAGTGAATGAGTATTAAGAGTATTTATCTGAGATGAAAGAAGAATGAAATAAATAGCCCTGAATTCACCCCTCACCGCCTTCTAATTATATTCCTCCCAGCAAAGAAAAGCTTAAGGAAGGTCATGACTCAGAATCTCCTTATCCAAAAAGGAGCAGCTGAGATTTCAGCGACCCTGCCTACGTGGAAGTGGACTTTCTCACTCATTAATTTTCCTGTGAATGGACAGTTAAGGTTTCTCCAGACTAGACAATCACAGTTATGTACAGAGGAAACTGTTTTCATAAATACGAGAAGTGCTCAGATGGAAGAAGAGAATATCTATAAACAATCAAGAGTGTCTTTATCTTTAAAAAGTGAGAGGAAATGTGATTCTGAAATGCCCACCATGCTGTAAACACATCCTATTAACATACATTTCTATTATAATAATATTGATGAGGGGATGTAACAGCTCAGAATATATTGTGAGTTCTCTTGTCAGTACCATGAATTTTGGCAGATTATAAATATTCATTGACAATTCATCTACTTGTCACCCAAGAAAAATGTGGAAACCATTCTAGGTCCTGAGATGATTGGAAGAGCTATCGAATGGACACTTTATTTAGCTCATAACAATAGCACAGTTACTTTTTGCTATACTTAGTATTTAAAAGCCTAATTCTTACTTTGCTGTCTTTAAGACTGGTAGAGCATGACACACCTGAAAACACGGTTTAAAACTGTGCTCATTATAGGGAGCATTTAGCTTTGTAGAAGAGAATTCAATCCTGCAACACAAATTCGACTTTTTTTTTTTTTTTTTTTTTGAGACAAAGTCTCACTCTGTCACCCAGGCTGGAGTGCAGTGGCATGATCTTGGCTCACTGCAACCTCTACCTCCCAGGTTCAGGAAATTCTCCTGCCTCAGCCTCCTGATTAGCTGGGATTACAGGCGTGTGCCACCATGCCCAGCTAATTTTTGTATTTTTAGTAGAGATGAGGTTGCACCATGTTGGTCAGGCTGGTCTCAAACTCCTGACTTTGTGATCCACCCACCTTGGCCTCCCAGTTGACTCTTAACCTTGGCTAGTTGATTCATCAAAAATCAACTTTGAGCCTTGTACAAGAAATCTTAGATGTCTCCACAAAAGGAATCAGCACCATCACTGGAAGCCTGATTCACAGAAGACAATCTGCTAATAGACGTTCAAGCCCTTCTTGCAGAGAAGGAAAGCATAATTTTATCTGTGACAACCATATTTAGGTAGTTCTCTAGGGTCGTCTAGTTTTTTCACTTCCAGGAATGGTGCTAAAATTAATATGTGCTCATAGCTATGTCAACATCCATTCTGAGCTCTGTGAATACACAGAGATGATGGTCAGTCTCCCTCATTCATACATGCTTTGTAGGGAGGTCCTTGCTCAGACTTCCGTCCTGAGACTTATCAACTATTCAGGGAAACTGTTGTTATCTTCCCATGCTACATCACGTTTTCTGTTTTACATTCTGGAGTAATCTTTTGTAACGCTTCATAGCTCTTATCATAGTTCAATGTTATTTTATTTTATTTTGTTGAGATAGAGTCTTGCTCTGTCCCCCAGGCTGGAGAGTAGTGACATGATCTCAGCTGATTGTAGCTTCCACTTCCCTGGTCCAAGTGATTCTCCTGCCTCAGCCTCCCGAGTAGCTGGGATTACAAGTGCCCGCCCCCACACTCAGCTAATTTTTGTATTTTTAGCAGAGATGGGATTTCACCATGTTGGCCAGACTAGTCATGAACTCCTGACCTCAAGTGATCCACCTGCCTGGGCCTCCCAAAGTGCTGGGATTACAGGTGTGAGCCACTGCCCCTGGCCAATGTTTTATTTTAAAATAATTTTAGACTTCTAGAAAAGCTGTGAAAAAATAGCACATGTCCATATATCCCTCACCCAGTTCTCCATTAAAGTTAACCTCATACACAACCACAGTATAATGATCAAAACCAGAAGATTACATTGGCACATTACAGGCACTAACAGGGCAGCTTGACTGATGAGGTCGCTGTGACAGCCAGGGTCCCTGCCCACCATACTGAGTGTTCCTGCTTCTCCTGAGGCTTGATGTCAATTATCTCACAAAACAGATACATTTCCTACCTCAGCATTTTTTGGAGTCTTAACAATTTATTTATGTTTAATGGACACACAGTAACTGTACACCTTAATTGTGGTAAACAGGGATATTTTCATACATATGTTTTACGGTGATCAGATCAGGGCAATTAGTCTATCCATCATCTCAAATACTTATTATTTCTTTGTCAATATCCTCCCTCTAGCTATTCAAAACTATATGTTATTGTTAACTGTAGTCATCCTACAGTGTATAGAACACTAGAAATTATTCCTCCCGTCTAGCTATAATTTTGTATTCTTTAACAAATCTCTCCCTTTCTCAAATCCTTCCCAGCCTCTAGTATCTTCTTTTCTACCTTTTACTTCTATGAGTTCAACTTTTTTAGCTTCCACATGTGAGTGAGAAGATGAGGTGTTTAACTTCGTATTCCTGGCTCATTTCACTAAACATAATTCCTCCAGTTCCATCCATGTTGCCGTGGACAGCAGGATTTCATTCTTTTTATGGCTGAATAGTATTCCATTGTGCACATACACATTTAAAAAAATGTGTATATACATTTTTGATTCATGTATATACATGGATACTTCATCCATTCTTCTATTATTGGACACCTACACTGATTCTGTATCTCGGCTGTTAGAACTAGTGCTAGCAGACTCTTTAATAACCCAAAATTCCAGTCCCCGCCCCAGCCCGATTCAGGGCCTACTCACATCATGATGTTGAAAGTTTACATCACTCTTTTTATCCACATAAAACATGGTTGTGACAAATACTTTAAAAAGATGCTTATAAATTATAATGGTAATTAACATTGGATGAGGACTTATCACATGCCAGCCAGTGTTCTGAGTGCTTTTATCTGCCCCAATCCTCTCACAAGCTCTATAAGGTGGACCCTACCATCCTTCTACCCATTTCACAGGTTCAGGAAGTAAAGTGGAGAGAGGCCAGGTGCCCGTGGGGAGGGAGCTGCCTAGGCAACGGCTGGGCCAGGGCACAAGCCCAGGGACTCACAGTGATGTCTGTCTGCTCCACACAGCACTGCGGGACTAAAGACAGGAAGGAGCTGTTCCTACACGAGAAGCAGAAGACGGCCAGGGACTCACAGTGATGTCTGTCTGTTCCACACAGCACTGCGGGACTAAAGACAGGAAGGAACAGTTCCTACATGAGAAGCAGAAGACGGCCAGAGACTCACAGTCATGTCTGTCTGCTCCATACAGTACTGCAGGACTAAAGGCAGAAAGGAACAAAATTAGTCCATGAGAAAGGGAAAGTGGCCAGTCAAGATTTGAAAAACTATTCAGTCTCCAAGGAAAGAAGAGGAAACTTGGTCATATATCATTTTCAATGTATAAAATTAGAAAACAAAACAGTAACAAGAAAAATAGAAAACAAACACACAGAAAACTACTCTACTGGAGTTCACAAGGAGAAAGGTCACTCCACAACCTCTTCTCTGCTGCAGATAAGGACAATGCATGCTTCAGAGAACGTCTCCTAAGTGTTCCCACTCATAGGCGTGGACATCTGAGCCAGCGACTTTCTCTGCACCACAGGTGATTACCTGGAGTTCAGCCATGAAGAACTTGACCTAAGCTTTGTCTTCCTGAAAAAAAACTTTATTTTCTGAATTGTTCCGTCCTTATCCTTTTGCTTATTGATATAAAAAATGCCTAATAATCTCTATGTTTTCTCATGGCTTCTGTAAGACTCACAGGCGACTCTTATTTACCTGTGTCAGGGCCAAACACAACTCGTCCAACGTCTCTCTCTTATTTCATGAGCGATTGGCTGAGAATTTGTTTCCCTGAAACTCTGAATGAAGGACTGAGACTTGCCATGATTAGAAAATATTCTCAGCCGCCGGTCACTCTCTTTGTAGTTTATCTCCTCTTCCCTACAAAAGGCTAGGGCAAAATCAGCCTGCTGAGGGCTCTGATCTTTGGACGTGGGATGCTGACTCTGGTCCAATCCCCCATATAAAATAAATTTTCTTGCCTGTTTGCTTGGATTTTTTCTTTGACAGGTTTTTCTTAACAATAACATAATCCTTCACCCTACGTCTTTTTCTCCTGTTATTTATGGTTAAATCACATAGTAGTGGCTGGAAGCTGCTTCCTGTCCTCTGTGGATGCTGGAGTGCTATTGCATTGGGTCACTCACATTTGCCATCACATTCCTTCCCTTTCTCAACTCTAGTTTGTGCCACAGCATGTTGCACGAGGTGTCTTAAAGTGTTTCTGGAGGATGGAGATCCTGTGCTTGCAGATGAATCATGCACAGATATCTTCATCTCCATGCATACACACATAAAAGTGTTCTCTCATTTTTTAAATGCACGTCTCTTTTGGCCTCCCTTTTGAAGTTACCTTTAAAAATATGATTATAATAGTTAGCACTTAGAGAGTCCTTACTCTGTGCCAGGAACAATCAGAAGTCCAGGCATGGACACTCCTCTCACTGGCACACAGAGCATCTGGGATACTGGGAGGGAGACAGACTCCTCCTACAGAGAGAGGGAGCTAACAGTCTGGAGCTATAATAACGTTTATCACACAACTCAGCCTACGCTGTTGATCAGTGCTGCCCAGCAGTGAGACGCACTCCCATTTCCACCCTGGATCTCTTTAATTCTCCAAACTACCATGAATTCCTAGCCACAGGCCGAGCAAATGTTTTCACCACCATAGGCCACCTGTAACACCATGGCATTCTCTTAAAAAAAAAAAAAAAAAAAAAAAAAACAGCAAGTCTGCATAACTCAACACGTTGAAACATTCACTGCACAAATAATAGATTGCTAATAAGCTTGCTAAGCACATATTTCAGGCATTAGTGGAGAGGGCCCCCACCATCACATGGGGAGAGAGGGAGGGAAAAAAGAAGGAAGAGGAAGGAAGGAAAGGGAAGGAAGGAAGGAAGGAAAGAAGGAAGGAAAGAAGAGAAAACATAAAGAAAAGAAGGCTCTCTTTGGGAGGGAAGGAAGGAAAGAAGGAGGGAGAGAAGGAGGGAGAGAGAGAGAGGAAAGGAGGGAGAGAGGGAAGGAAGTAGGCATGGAAAGATATGAAGGAGGAAAGAAAAGAAAAGGAGAGAAAAGTTAGAAGAAAGAAGGTAGGAAAAAAGGGGAAAAGTAAGAATTTAATTTTTCAATCTTCAATATAAAATTGATATTATAAGGGAAAATCCGAATTCATTTGACTCTGAGGCTTATGTTAGAGTGTTGATTGGTTTTCGTTTTGAATTTTGAATTACATATAAGAGTGGAGCTGTGGGGAAATGCTGTACCTTTCTTTTCTCATGCTTAGCTATTAATTTTATCTAAATGGTGACAATCTATCCAGTCTACTCTAAGTACTTATTCATGTTTTCCAAATTATCCACAGGCCAGGAGAAGTCTCAGAAGCAGTTTCTGGTTCCAAAAGAAACAGAGTGAAGTGGGGCCAGGTCACCTCAACAGAAAAGGCGGTGGCTACCTTGGCAAAAACACCTGCAATGGCCATTGTGTCCCTGCCAAGTCCTTCTCCCATAAAGGGGAAAAGTGTCATTTCAAATATCAACTCCAGTACAGTATTGGATAGAAACACTGGATAAACACAGAAATGTTGGAATAACGCTGGTGTGTCACTAAATTAAAACAAAACAAAACAAACCTGGAGTCAGCCACTTCTGAAATGCTTGTTAAACAGTATGATAAGTTGCTACAATATCAGCCACTTTTACATCATATTCTATGTATGGGCAGGAGGGAGCTCTGGACACTGAGCAGATCCTTGAGCTGTCATCCCCCTGCTCCCTGGAAATCCCAGCACTTCCCTTCCCAGAACTTTTTCTTGGCTGAATTGTACCAATCAGACTTCCCAGAAATTAAACTTTGCTAATGAGCACGTTGGGACTCACATGTTGACACAATGAATAAAAATAATGATGTCAATCAGGTTGAGTTAAAATAAAAATCATGCAGCTATCATTAACCTAAAAGTTTGGAAAATTCTGCGGGGATAGATGACCTTCTGCCTGGGCAAATAAAAAGAATGCTGTTTAGCTTCTTTGGCACCAGTCATTTCAATCAATTTCACCACCTTATTCAGAGACATGTAAGTGGGAATTGGAGAAATAGTCACCATCACTCATTTCATGACTCATTCACAGGATAGGGACCGAGGATCTCAGGGTTCTGGGTTCCCCTCTGCAGGTGTACTCACATATCTCTCTCGGAATCTCCCGAGGGCCCCATCTGTCCAGCAGGTCCCACAGGTCAAGGCTCTCCTATATTTGGGTGAGGCTCAGTCATGAGAAGAATGGAAAATGGCTGGCTTTTCGATGTGTTATTCACAGAAAAAACTAAGTAGCCAGTATAAGACAACACCCAATTTCACCAATAGTCAGATAAACACAAATTTAAATGAGATTGCATTCCTGTCTATCTGCCTCTTCAAAATAACCAAATATGGAAACAGGAAGTGTGGATAAGAGTATAAAAACTGAAAGTTTGGCCAAGAGAGGTGACTCACACCTGTAATCCCAGCCTTTGGGAGGCTGCAGTGGGCTGATCACTTGAGGTCATGAGTTTGAGACCAGCCTGGCCAACAAGGTGAAGGCCTGTCTCTACTAAAAATACAAAAATTAGCCAGGCGTGGTGGTTTGTGCCTGTAGTTCCAGCTACTCAGGAGGCTGACACAGAAGAATCTGGGAGCTGGAAGTTGCAGTGAGCCGAGATAGCATCTCTGCACTCCAGCCTGGGCAACACAGAGAGACTCTGTCTCAAAAAGAAAAAAAAGGAACTGAAAGTTCTTCCCTTTGATCAGCCACTTACAAGAAGCACTTGGCAACGTTTAACCAAGCTGAATATGCACATGCACGTTGACCCAGTAATTTTATTCCCAGATATATTTAAATACACATAAGAAAACCTGTCTGACAATGTCCACTTAGGAAATAGCCTCAGCACCGAGCTATCCGGGTGTATCCAGTTCCCATGCACAGAGCCTCTCAGCTAACTGCTATTTCCTTTGGCTTGGCATTAGCTGTACGGACACTTCCAAGATTGCTTATTATCCAGTATCTTCTTTCCTTCTTATAATCACGTGATTATCACCTTCAGTCCTCACACTTCCTCACAAAAAGCGTTCACTAAAATGTTTTACATTAAGACTTTCTCTGCCTTTCTCACCCAGTGCATTGGGTCTTTGCATTCAACAGCTTTTAAAATTCTTATCACAATATTTCAGGCCTTTTATACATTATATTCTATTTAAATGATTCCACCCAGGTTTTCACAATTCAGAGATTACAGCTCCATGCAATGTTTTGTTAGAAATATATTCATATATTCACTTTGTTAGCTGTCAAACACATCCCATGAGCTGGCATTTAACATCTCATTTGATAGCATAATTCAACAAAAAGGATAAAAAGAAATGCTATTTATTTATATTATGGAGTGAATTTTTACAGGCACATTAGATAGGCAGTCACTGTCACGCCAAAGCAAACCTTTCTGCACCTCTGACACCATAATGAAGGCCAAAGAGGAAAAGGGAAGGAATAGAGGCAAGATTAAAGCGGCAGTGGAATGTGAGAACGTCTCCTAATTATATAATTCTCATTATATAATTACTTTTTCTTAAGCCATCTCTCTTGTACCTTCTAAAAATAATGCAGGAGTTATTCTCATAAAACAAAGGTGAAAACCGTCATCTGCATTGGTTTGTCAACATGAAAACATCAACCCTTGAGCATATGTTTAATAAAATATGTGCTCCATGCCAAATCCACAGATGTTACTATTATGTACCCAAGCAGTGATGTCTGAGGCCAGGGAGCTGGAAAATCCCATTCAGACTCTTATGGCACAATAGTAGGACCTGAGAGACTATGGTAACTGGATTGGCACCCTCTCCAGATCCTTTCCCCAACAGCATCTGCTGCCCACCTAGAATCCCTCTCCTGCCATCTACCCAAGCCACTGAGGGGCACTGATCTGAGCTATGGTTCTGGGTCTAGCCACAGTGATTGGTTCAGGGTGGATGCATAATCCAAGTTACGTCACACAAAGGCATTGATCATCAGCCCCAGGACCTGTGTTGGGCCTGTCTGGGGAGAGCAGCTTTCTCCCTGCAGTGGCCAAGTCAGCAGATGGAGGCCGGGAGCTGATGGCAGGGCTCTCTTGCCTCCAGGAAAGAAGAGCATGCCTGAGAAAGAGCCAGGACAGGGAGACAGGATGTTAAGCACACTGCCGGAGGACCTGACCCCAGATTCCTAGTACCAGGCCACCCTGGAACTTCTCTACATGCATGAGGGACTTCATTCATGTAGCACCTAATTACATCAATTGGAGAAAGCCACCTGATAAGCCCAACTACCAAGAGGAAGTCTTCCACTGGGGGTGCAAACACACAGGGTCCCACGCAATGCAGAGAATCCAACAGATGCCACCTGCAAAGAGAAGGCCTGACTCATGGCTGCCTACCCATCAGTCATTCTCTCACACGTCTTCCTTAACCACAGGACCTGCTCCCACCTATGTAGCCTAATAACATCAAATACAACCTCCCTAGAGTCTCTCAATCTAGGACCCACTGTGAAACAGTGGGATCTAAAGAGAAGACTAGTAACAGGATTTGTGGGAAGGCTTTATTCTTTGTTTAAAAGACATAAACGAGGAGAAACATGCCTCTTCTTGCCTTTGGATATAAATGGATGAGAGTGTGATGTGTGGAAGAGCTGCAGCTATATTGTGACCATGAGGAAACAAGCTGGAATATGACAGCCAACACACTGGGTATAATGGAAGGGGAAGATAGAAATGTTGGAATAAAGCTGGTGTGTCACTGAATTGGAAAGAACCTGGAGACAACCACCTCTCAAATGTTTGTTATGCAATCCAATAAACTCCTATAATCTCAGCCACTTTTAGGTAATGTTCTACTAACTGCAATTGAAATCACTCTAAATAATACACAAATCTCACATCCTCTCCATGTATTTGCATCGAGATTTGGAGGATGCTTAGCAAATGTGTGCAGATTTACAAAAGCCCTGTGGAGATAACAAAGTCACCTAAAGAAATCCTTTCAGGTATGTGTAATGGAGTGTAACTGGAAGATTAAGATTGGAATTATCTAGGTTCCATACCTTCATCACCTGCTGTCTGCCTAGAAGGTTTTGAGCACTCAGCCACAGTAAGTTTGTCCTCATTGGAAGAGATCTTCAAAAGTGGGCAGAAAACAATTCAAGAAAAGATTTTCTGGGGTCACCAAAAATGTGGCCCTCCCTGTCCAATTCCATTGCAAAAGGAAGTTCCAATCCATCCCACCTGCTCTCACTCACTCCTCACTCACTTATTCTTTCACTAGACAAAGGCTTTGTGTCTAACACTGTAAAGCTCAACTTTTTAAAGAAGTAAAGAAGAAGAAAAAGAGAACACGTGTTAAAAACACAAGATGATCTATACTAGTCCCTGAAGGGCCACAGAAGGAGAGCTACGCTTGGGTCTCACCCACAGCTGTAAGATGTCAATCTAAATAACAAACAGGAGAAGCCCTGGAGATTTTGAGTTTAATCAGAAATAGCAGGGCTTTGCAATGCAAAACACGCCTGCCATGGCAACCACGGTTGCATTCAAGAAGACAAAGGATAACAAGGATTTTTAAAAGTAAAATGAGGAGGATTACATAAGTTGTTTAAAAATGATCAGCCTTGGCTACAAGAATTAATCACAAGGGTGGGTGGCCCAAGGTTGCTGCACAGATGTCCTTGCAGGAGCACATTTTGCACAAGGTTGCAGTGGCCTTGGTGGAGGGCTGTGGTTTCTGGTGGTCTCCTGAGATGGTTCTGATTATCAAGCAAATACGCAGGAGGTGCTCCTCTCATGGTTTTCCCTGGTTCCATTTTGTCAGGGTTTGACAGAGTGACTATTTTAAATGCATCAGCTTTCCCAGAAGCAAGGGAGGGACATGTCTGGAGTTGTGCATTATATACAGACCCCTTAAACAGCCCCATGCAAGACACATGCCACTCAAAGGAGGTGGCAGGGGGTACGAAGAGGGATGAGAAGCAGAGACTGTCTAATCAGGCTGTTGCCATAGGAATGAGGATTTCTCCTGCAAGTTGCATGTCTTCATGGAAGACTATTTACTCACAATGACCCCTCTCGCCTTCCCAGGAAAGTGCAACCCCCCAAATTCTAAGTGGTTATAAACTGGAAAAACTCAGAGTGCTTGCCAGCTATACACAGCTCATCGGGCTTAATACTGTGAGAAATGATATGTGTTCACCTTATCCATGGTCTATACCTCAGCTGTGATATTTACAAAACAATTGCAAGCAAGTACTAAGAGGCCACGCAATAGCTACCCAAGCCCTGGTTTTGCACACTAAAAAGTGCATTCACCTAGGAATGGGTGAGAAGGGCTGGCACAGGAAAAGAACAAGATGAGCCTGAAAACTTTTAGGGAAATCAAAAGTAGGGAAAGACTGACAAACTGATGGAGATTTGTCAATAGGACACGAAAGCCAGCTTGGAAGCACTGCCACTGAGCAAATGCACAACCAGTTAAGCATAAAATAGTGACTATCAAGGAATATAACCTGCTGAATATAGCAAGAATCTATCCTGATGTCAGTGGATCAACTGATGATGTCTTAGCTCGGACTACTGTAGACTTAGTTGTTTAACAACAAACCCTTATTTCTCGTGGTTCTGGAGATGGGAAGTCCTAAATTAAGGGAGCAGCTGATCACTTTCAGGTGAAGCCCCACTTCCTGTCCTGCAGAAGGCCAGCTTCTCACTGTGTCCTCACAAGGCAGAGAGAATGAGCAATCTTTCTGGTGTTTCTTCTTATAAGGACATTGATCCTCTCACGAGGGCTCTGTTCTCATGACTTCCTCTAAATCTGCTGGCCAGGGCACATGTATACCTATGTAACAAACCTGCACATTCTGCACATGTATCCCAGAACTTACAGTATAATAATATATATGTATAATCTAAAAATAGTAATACTAAAGGCCCTACCTCCAAATATCATTGCATTGGGCATGAGGTCGTCAACATGCAAATTTGGGGGGAGCGGAAACATTCAGCCCATGATAGATAGATAAACAGTAAATAAACACATGCAGAGAAGGGAAAGATTTTCCCTGTTGCAGAAATCAAGTAACTTATCATTCTGATGAATGTTGAAGCAATGGTGGAGTTAAAAGATCATCATGTATCAAACATTAAAATTCAGTCCAAAAGATTCATCTGTGGATTTGAAAATGATTTAATTTTGGCAAGTCACAGGATATTTATTTTTTTGTTTTGGGTCAGGTTCTCTTTCCATATTGCCCAGGCTGGAGTGCAGTGGTGTGATCATGGCTCACTCCAGTTCCAACCTCCTGGGCTTCAGTGATCCTCTCACCTCGGCCTCCCAAGTAGCTGGGGACACAGGCATGTGCCTCCCCCACCCCACCCCCATGGATAATTTTTAAATTTTTGTAGAGATAGGATCTCACCATGTTGCCCAAGATGGTCTCAAACTCCTGGGCTCAAGCAATCCTCCCATCTTGGCCTCCTAAAGTGCTAGGATTACAGGTATGAGCCACCATGCCTGGATATGGTTGTTTAAATGGTCTCAAATTATCTCCTCAAAAGGTACATATTGATGACAAAGAGTACGTGCTAACCTGATAGTAGATAAATCTGGCACTCACTGCCTTAACCAAATGACCAAATGACCAAGGTTAACATCTCTGGCAATAGGACTGATTGTAGCATTCACAAATGGGAAAATACTATAAGCACTGTTTTATACTTCATTTTTTTTTGAGATAGGGTCTCACTCCGTCACCCAGGCTGGAATGCAGTGGTGTGATCATAGCTCACTGCATCCTCGATCTCGCAGGCTCAAGTGATCCTGCTACCTCAGCCTCCCAAGTAGCTGGGACTACTGGTGCACACCACCATGCCAGGCTATTTTTTTTTAAATGCTTTGTAGAGTTGGGGTCTCCCTGTGTTGTCCAGGGTTCACTCTAACTCCTGGGCTCCAGTGATCCTCCCCCCTTGGTCTCCCAAAGTGCTGGGATTGCAGGCATGAGCCACAGTGCCCAGCCTTACTTCACTTTTTAACTTAGCCATACACCTTGATCGTTCCTAGATGATTGTTCCTTGGAGATTGTTGTATCTCAGCAAATGCAGAGCTACCTCATTCTTTCTAATGGCTGTATACTACTGCCTAGTACGGATACTACACAACTTTTGTTTGCTTTTTTTAAAAAATAAAAATTATATTTATTTAACTTGAATAATGTAGTTTACACACACACACACACACACACACATTGTGAAATAATTACTCCACTCAAGCTAAGTGACATATTCATTGCCTTATAAAGTTACCACTTTTTTCTGTGTTGTGAAAACACTTAAGATGTACTCTTTTAGCAAATTTCAAGTATGCAAATAGAGTATAACTAACTATACAAAATTGCCATACTGTACATTAGATCTCTAGAATGTATTCATCATACATACTTGAAATTTTTTATCCTTTAACCAATCGATCCAGTTCTACCCCATGTTCCCCTAGCAGCAATCATTCTACTCTTACTATGAGTTAGATCTTTATAGATGCCACCTATAAGTGAGCTCATTCAGTGTCTTTCTGTTTCTGACTTATCGCACTTAGCAAAATGTCCTACAGCTTCCGTGTTTTACAAATGGCAGGATTTTTGTTTTTTTTGAAGGTGGAATAATATTCCACTGTGTGTGTGTTGGGAGTGGTGGTGGTTGTGTGTGTGTAAACAGAGAGAGAGAAGGGAGATTTGATTGCGATAAAAGAGTTACATTTGTGGAATATGGGTGAAGAGTAACTGAGAATTCTTTGCACTGTTCTGATAATATTTTTAGGCCTCAAATTGTATCAATAATTTGTATATAATATATAATATCTATAAAAATATATGTTATATAACATATATTCATAATACATAACATCTATGTAAATATATATTATATATAATCTATTAATAATATATAATATATATGTAATTATATATTACATATAACTGATATAAAAATGAGACTTTCTCCTGTTTTTCACGGCATGTCTGTTTTTCCCCATGTTAACTCTCAGCTGTTTCCTGTAGAAAATAAAAAGCAATATAACGACATAATAATACTGGTGGTGAATAGAAAGAAGCTGCATGGCTGAAGCTCTGCCCAAGAGCAGACGGCCTGCATTACCTATTAAACCAGAAGCACCCATTCCCCCGAACAGACACCTGGTATTGACAGGACTCTTGTGCCCCACCCCCACTCCCGGCACCTGAGGCTCTTCCTGCTCACTTGTTTGGTGTCTGGGTGATGCTCCCCAGAGGCGAGGGTGGCACTTGTCCCACACCACCTTTATCTCTTTCCTGTTGGGCTTACCACTGGTCTTGGATGATCATGCTCAGGGTCATTATTGTCTCACTTGCTGCAGCCATAATTCTGTTGGATGGAAAAATGCACATGTAGGTATATATGTACATGTGTATGTGTATATATACATTTATTATTATACTATATTTATTATTTATATTATACTATATTAATTATTTTATATATATCATTATATATCTTATTATTATACACACATCTCTGAGTTTACTTTAATTTTTATTTTGTTCCTCCTACTCCCAAAATATAATAGCATCATATATATATATAGATAGATAGATAGATAGATACACACACACACACACACACACACACACACACACATATATACAATGAGGTAGAGAAAGTGTGTGCGCCATTGAGCCAGTCCCCAAGGAAAAAGATACACACCCCCCGTTTCCCTCTGGGGAGCTGTGGTAAGGGTTTCGGTTGGTGCTTTTCCTTTAAAAAGCGCCTTGTGTCTTCGCCATTTGTCCAAGGTCATGAATTTTCTGTTTACAAATATTTATTGGGAACAAGATCACTTTCTGCTTCAGGGACTCCAGTGTGATGTAAAACTCAACCCCATGAGTCTGAGGGTCATGGGTTGATGTGATTTGAGCCCTGGGGGGCAGTCCCTGGGTGTTGCAAGGCAGAACTGGGGACACTGTGCTGGCTTTGTCAGTTCAGGGGCTTTGACATCAGGAGGAAGCAGGCGCATGCTGAATATACAGGTAAGGAGTTCTTACGTGTCTTTCATACACGTAAGAAACACAAACAGCATCGTGGGATAACATGGGTGGTTGATGCTTGGGTGTAAAGAAGGCAGACCTCCCTCCTGTGAAGAAGACAAGAAGGCAGGTCTGCCTGCTATAAAAAAAAGAGATGCTGGCAGAGCTCAGAGTCTGTACATGTGGCACCTAGTGCCTGATTCTAAAAAGACGGCCCTTGGGTTATGACAGAGGCCTTCTCCTGGCTACCGCGGGCATTCCTCTGGAAGCCTGGGACCTGCCCAGTGCTGTGGATGTGTCTGGAGAACCATCAGGGTGATGACAGGGCTATGGAGCACCCACGGCTTGCTGTGCCTTCATTACATGGAAGTCACATCCCAGTGACATGCCTGAACTTTCAGGGGCATAAATCAAAACTGCAGAGGTCAGCATGGTTTTGGCTACAAAGGTGACCAATTCCCTTCTGCTTCACAGAGGTTCATATACCAGTGAGAAATGTCTCGTTAAGCTCTGAAACCTCTGTGTTTAATTATTATTTTGCTCCTTCTACTACCAAAATATAATAGCATCATTCTCTGTGTACTCCCAGACAGAGTCCACTGAAGGCAGGTTATGATGTCTCCCTATGAATTGACCTTCTGTGCTGTATTTTTTTTTCTGAGACAGAGTTTCACTCTGTTGCCAAGGCAGGAGTGCAATGGCATGATCTCGGCTCACTGCATCCTCTTCCTCCTGGGTTCAGATGATTCCTCTGCCCTGTGTTGTATTTTTTTAATCCACAGGAGAGCACTGAAATGGGTGAAATGTTCTTTGGAGCTTGCAAAGGCAGAACGTTTCTGCCTATGGATGATTTTCAAAGTATTGATCACATGGTATTGCGGGCACAGAGCCGAGAGCTGGTTTCTAGCTCCACCTGCTGTGCTAGCCACTGACACCCCCACTGATGCATTTGGGTGCAGGTATCCCAGAAGAGGAGCCACACAAGGAGACGGGAGATGACTGGATGACATGTCAGGGCACCTGGGGCAGCAGCTGCTACCCAAAAGCAGCACAGATTGTCCACGTGCATGTCAGGCCTGCTTCACCCGAGGGAGGGTGCTGCCTTTGAGTGGAGGCAGGGGACAGCGCAGGATGACTTCTAAGTGATTCTTCTTGGCAGGATTGTTGGCCACATGGTGGCAAAAATGCCTTCCAGCTATCTGCTGCTCAAGTCTCAGTTCTGCACCTGCGTCTTTACTCTTTCTTGGTCATCTAGATCCCCAAGGAAAGTCCATCCCAGTAGCCCCCCGGTGCTGGCCTTCCCTGGGCATCTTGGTTTTCTTTCCTGGAACTTCACAGGCTCTTGCTCCCCATCTCCCTGCTTTAACACCCCCTCCCCCGCAACACATACGCTAGCACGTTACTTAGCACTAAAAGCTCAAGCACAACTGCTATTTTCTTCCACCTTCACAACAAATATTTCTGCTTCTTATGCTTTTTTAGAGAGCAGTCACCCTTCCCTGCCCCCCACCAGGAAACTCCAAGACAAGAGAGAGATGAGTCTCAGGAAGAAAAATTGGCTGCTGTAGCAACTTGGAATAAATGGAATTCAGACTTTGGGTGGGTGAGTTTTCCAGGAAAGAGGGACACTCCAGAAATCAGACCCTCTTCCGTCATGGCTGGGTGCATCTGGAATTCCAAGAATAAATTGGTCCCCAAAGAGCGATGCACGAATAGGTACATCATTTGGAAAGAGTGCAGTGCGACAGACCCTCGTGTGTACCAAGGAGCCCATGTTTATGCGGGAGAGTCATACATCAGCTACCGCAGCACTGACCCACTTTTGGATTTTTTAAAAAATAACTTTTTTAGGTTTTCTTGTTATTATTAATCCACTCCAGCAAGTCTCAACCTCAAGTTACTTTTTTAATAAAATGCAGCATTACTTCATCACTCACCACTCAATAGTACAAAAATCAAACACACACATATCCATTAGAACAGCTGAAAAGAAACTAAAAAAGCAGAAAATATTGAGTGCTGGCAGAGATCTAGGAGAAATCACAAATATTGTCATTGGGAGGTTAATTGGTACAAATATTTACCAAAATGTCTGCTAAAGTTGAACTGAGGTTTACTCCATGTGGCAGATGGAATACTGGCCCTCCAGTGATGTTCACATTGTATCAAAAGTGTGGGAGTATGTCATCTTCCAGGGTACAAGTTGTCTGCAAAGGTGACTAACTAAGGACCTTGAGATGGCAGCTAATCCTAGGTTATCTTACTGAGCTCAATGTCATCACAAGGATCCTTGTAAAAGGGAGGCAAGAGGACCTAAGTCAGAATAAGGGGAGGTGACAACAAAAGAGATGAGGAATCATGCACTTTGACGGTGGAGGAAGGGGCCAGAAGCCAAGGAATGTGGGCAGCTCTGGGAGCTGGAAACATCAAGGAAACACAGCCCCTTAGAGCCTCCAGAAGGAAGCAGCCTCCCCCACACTTTTTTTTTCACCCTGTAAAGCTACAGCTCTGTCAAACTGTAAGGTAATACATTTGTGTTATTTTAAGCTATGAAGTATGTGGTAATTTGTTACAGTAGCAATAAGAAAGTAATATGTCCTCTGACCCAGAAGTTCAAACTCCTCACTCTGAGACAAACAAAACCAAGAAACAAACCTCAAAACTATACTCAAGAGAAACGCATTCAGGTATTCACCCAAAGACACCCCCAAGCATGTTCACAGCAGGATTGTCATAATAGCCCAAACTGGAAATGACTCCAGATGCTCATAAACAATAGAACAAATAAATGCAATGAGGCACACTCATATAATAGCATACTGTTTAGGAATAAGAATGGCCAAACCTACAACTATATACAACAGCACAGATGAAACTCCTAAAATTTTGTTGAAAGAGAAAAGTGATAAGCTTTGGCTGTGTCCCCACCAAAATCTCATCTTGAACTGTAGTTCCCTCATGTGTGGTAGAAAGAACCCGGTGGGAGGTAATTGAATCATGGGAGCGGTTACCCTCCTGCTGTTCTTGTGATACTGAGTGAGTTCTCATGAGATCTGTTGATTTTATAAGGGACATTTCCCTGACTTCACTCTGCACCTCTCCCTGATGCCACCATGTGAAGAAGGATGTATTTGCTTCCCCTTCCGCTATGATTATAAGTTTCCTGAGGCCTCCCGAGTCATGCTGAACTGTAAGTCAATTAAACCTCTTTCCTTTCTAAATTTCCCAGTCTTGGGTATGTCTTTACTAGCAGCGTGAGAACAGACTAATGCAGGAAGTCAGACAGAAGAGAACGAAGTAATCTCCAAAGCCAGCAGAGCTACGCCATGCATGATGTTGGAGTCAGTATCATGTTACCCTAAGGGAGAAGGTCATAAATAGACATAGGCATGAGGAATGAGTTTGGTGTTCTAGTAATATTCAATTTCTTGCTCTGAGTATATCAGTTTGTGAAAATTTGTCATGCTGTATGCATATGTGCACTTTTCTCTATGTTATAAATGGACTTTTTGCATGTATCTCAGGGTTTGGTAAAAAGTTTAAAAAACAGACACCATATTTTAATATGGATTCAAGTCAAAGACACAGGTCACTGTGGCTCCACCTCTGTGCAGGCTTAGTGGGAAGCCTGGTGGTCAGGTGCAGTGACACTAGTTGAATCCCTGAGGGGCTCTTCTCTTCACATCCCATTATCCCTTATGTCTAAAGCTACACTGTTGAATTTTGGGTTTCAGGATATCCTGGAAACCTTGAACTTGGCCATGATAGAGGAGGGAGCTGCTTAGCAGAGTCTCAGAAACTAGGTGGGCATCCCTGCTCTTGCAGCAAATAAGGGCATCTTGTTGGCTGCCAATAAAAGGTGGGTCTCCCCAGAGAATAAGGAGAAAGAAATCAGCCAAACTCCAGTCTTCCCAGCTAGCTCCCTGACAATAGCGATAAGAGACTGAGGGGCTCAGAGACTCAGAGTCTGTACTGCAAATCCCCTCTTCTTATTCAAAGAAAACAGCACTTTTATTTAGCTTGGTGGCAAGCAAAGAAACAAAACCAACAACTCACTTTGTGAGGATGCATCTGAATTTTTCTGCCTGATCTTTGTCCACCCGTGTTTGAAGTGCCTTCAGCCTTTGTTGTGTGTTTTGCACTCAAAGGGTAAGTCCAGTCTTTGTTTGCCTTGGGAAGAGAATGGAGGAAAAAGAGTGCCAGGTAGAACCTTGAAAGAGGCAATGTGAAAGGGCTTTCCACTCATTCCTAACATTTAAAGAGTTCCTTGAGTGTCCGGAGCATGTGGCACTTGGAATATGCAGAGGAACAGGGCTCTGTCTAGACTAGTGGGTCTCAAATTGATCTTGCCAGAGGCCGTGATCATGCATCAGCTTTCCTAAGTTCCTGCTTTGCAGTAAAAAAAGAGCTTCCTCAATGGTTGAACTAGTTTACACTCCCACCAACAG
>CAUYQU010057130.1:0-72151 GCA_963574635.1 Cheracebus regulus
GGGTGGGGAGTTGGGGAGAGATAGCATGGGGAGAAATGCCAGATATAGGTGAAGGGGAGGAAGGCAACAAATCACACTGCCACGTGTGTACCTATGCAACAATATTGCATGTTCTTCACATGTACCCCAAAACCTAAAATGCAGTAAAAAATAAAATAAAAAAAAATTAACTCAAGATGGATTACAGACTTAAATGTAAAACCCCAAACTATAAAAACTCTAGAAGAAAATCTAGGCAATACCATCCAGGACACAGTTTGCTGAGGATAATGGCTTCCAATTCCATCCATGTCCCTGCAAAGCACATGAACTTGTTCTTTTTTATGGCTGCATAGATGGCGGTAGATGTGCTGTCTTATTCCTGAGTTCCCTATTCTGTTCCACTGGTCTATGTGTCTGTTTTTGTGCCAGCACCATGCTGTTTTGGTTACTTAGCCTCATAGCACAGTTTGAAGTGAAGTAATGTGATGCCTCCAAGAGGCCACCATCATCCTGATACCAAAACCTGGCAAACATGCAACAAAAAAAGCAAACTTTAGGCCAATATCCCTGATGAACATTGGTTTTTTAAAAATTTCATATTACTTTAAGTTCTGGGATGCATGTGCTGAATGTGCAGGTTTGTTACCTGATCTTTGACAAATGTAACAAAAACCAAGCACTGGGAAAAGTATTCCTTATTTAATAAATGGTGCTGGAAGAACTGGCTAGCCATATGCAGAAAATTGAAACTGGACTCATTTCTTCTTATTTAAAACTTAACTCAAGATAGATTAAAGACTTAAATGTAAAACTCAAAACTATTAAAACCCTAGAAGAAAATCTAGGCAATACCATTCAGGACATAGGCATGGGCAAATAATTCATGAGAAAATCACCAAAAGTAATTGCAACAAAAGCAAAAACTGACAAATGTATCTAATTTACTAAAGAGCTTCTTCACAGCAAAACAAACTGTCATCAGAGGAAACAGGCAACCTACAGAATGGGAGAAAATTTTTGCAATCTATCCATCTGACAAAGGGCTAATATCAAGAATCCACAAGGAATTTAATCAAATTTACAAGAAGAAAACAAACAACCATTTCAAAAAGTGGGCAAAGCATATGAACAGACACTTCTCAAAAGAAGACATCTATGTGGCCAAGAAACGTACGAAATAAAGCTCATCATTACTGGTCATTAGAGAAATGCAAATCAAAATCACAATGAGATACTGTCTCATGCCAGTTAGAATGGCAATCATTAAAAAGACAGGAAACAACAGATGCTGGCAAGGATGTGGAGAAACAGGAATTCTTTTACACTGTTGATGGGAGTATAAATTAGTTCAACCATTGTGGAAGACAGTGTGGCAATTCCTCAAGGATCTAGACCTAGAAATACCATTTGACCCAGCAATCTCATTACTGGGTATATACCCAAAGGATTATAAATCATTCTACTATAAAGACACATGTATGCATATGTTTATTGAAGCACTATCCACAATACTAAAGACATTTGGAACCAGCCCAACTGCCCATCAATGATAGACTGGATTAAGAAAATGTGGCACCTATACACCATGGAATACTATGCAGCCATAAGAAATTTTTGGGGGGGACAGAGAGCATTAGAACAAATACCTAATGCATGCAGGGCTTAAAACCTAGATGATCAGTTGATAAGTGCAGCAAACCACCATGGCACATGTATACCTATGTAACAAACCTGCACATTCAGCAGATGTATCTCAGAACTTAAAATTAAAAAAAAATTGTTTATTGATATACCTCCTGCCCCCAAATAATTGCTGTCTTAAAATGCACCTTGGTGGCCACTGTTAAGAAAATGTATATTTTTATTTCATTATACAGTGATAATCTTATATGCCTATATATAGTGTCTGGTCTAGTGCAATGTATACAGTGCATAGCAATAAATGATCACTAGTAGCAATTGTGAGGATTAATTGATATATATGAAAGAATTTTAAAAATTATAAAACACTGTAAATGTGAAGGATTGCCATGATCAATACTGGTACTTTAAGTCCTAGTAGATATCATACTATGCAGACCATGTTCAAAATTAGTTGAGGTAATGAGAGTACATGGTCAAGTTCCTTTTCCTTTGTTTGAGCAATCTCTTTTCCTTTCTATAGAAGGTATGGTAGGAGATGTAAAACATACTATTAATACATAAAATCCTTGGGTTACAGACTCAGCACAAGAACCACAATTATCAGTGAGGATTCAAATAAGGAAGCAGAACACTATATGAATAATATAGATTAAGGAATGTATGATATAAATTGGACTTTCTCCAATGTAGAAAGAGCTGGGCATTAAAGTTTGTGTAAGGGAATTAGAGGATCAAAGAAGAGGCCCTAACCAGCCATCATGAGGAAGAGATGGCAATGAACAAATGAAAACTTGCAGAGAACTCTGGAAGCTAGGCACATCTAGCTGCTATAGTGGAGTTGGGAAAGAGGGATGGTGTAGAAGTTGGTTGCTGTTTGTAGGCACTGACTGTAAATTTGCAACCAATTGTCTGATGGTGCTGGCCTTTCATGACAGAATGACTAGTCCATAAGGGCAGGAACCACTTCTTGCATTTGCTTTGTTGACATGCTAACATATCAAGTAGTGAATGGCATATCACAGTTGCTTGATAAACATTAGGTGAATGAGTGAATGAATGAGTGATTGTCTCTTAAGTGCCCCAGAAAGGGGTGGTCTTTGGGAGTAGCAAAGAGGGGTCTGAGTTTGAAATACGGATTTAAGTAATGTTTGAAGTGATGGGAGTAGATGGACTCATACACACACACACACACATACACACACACACACACACACACACACACACACAAATAAAATAATCCCAAGGGCAGAACCTTGAAAGAATACACTTACAGTCAAGGGAACAGGTGGGAGGGAAAAATCTTGTGAAGGATTCTGAGAAGTAATTAGAGAAAGAAGAGAAACAAGAAAAAGTGGCATTGGGGAAAACAAGAAAGATAGTATTTTAAAATAAAACTTTCTATTGAAGTCACGTGACTGCTATAAGTCACTATATACAGGAATGGTGAACGCTTTCTCACCTAACATTTCTTGAAGATCAGTTTGATTTGCTTTTACTCCCTCTCTCTGTCTTTTGGGGAACTCTTGAACATATTTAATGAGCAAGAGCACTGGACATTCATTGTTTGTTTTGCCCTTCCCTGGGTTAGCAATATTTTGCACTCCTGTGGCCATGATGATTGGCTTATTCAGGATGGGTGCAGTTCAAATCTATACCAATTGTACTGCATCTCTGTGCTTTAAAATGTAGGCATTGTTGGAGAAAAGGCTTGTGCTTTTCTACTGCATGTGAAGGTGAAAGAAGCTTTGGGATTGTGAAAGCCATCTTGCAACCACAACATGAGAAAGGAGCCAACATGGAAGAGAGAAAAACTGAGAGACAAGAAAAACCACGGTCTTGTGATGTAATTGGAACTCCCCCCAATTAAGGCATTCCTGAAGCAAGGCCTACCTCAGTTATATGAGCTGATAAATCTCTTTGCATTTTAATCTCAATCTAAAACATCCTAAATGACATTCCAAGAAATAAAATATACTGGATTCCTTTAGAAAATTAAACATGCATATAGACATCTTTGTTTTCTTAAAAGTGGAAAAAATTATTTGTATCAACCAAGATCATGAGTCTAACTGCAGAAACTGACGTTCTATAGGGAATATTGTCATAACTTGAACAAAAACCTTAGTGGAAAAAACATGACTTTCTTTTTGAATAGCAACCAGCCCTGGTGAGTCAATGTTGACATTTGTAACTCTTTCCTGGAAGGTTAGAAAATCTAAGGATTGACTGGTTTGCTCACTCACCCTGGCTTTTGTTTCCTAACGAATGGTAATATTAGTCTTTCAGCATGATAACATAAAGCAGACTGATTTGCATCACTTGGTATTGTCAGCCCTGTGTGTTTGAGTTTGTTCTCTTATTTAATATGTGCTTTACTGAAACTGGGTAGTCCCTGTTTGTTCAGTGGCCTCTTGTGAGTGCCTGCCTTCTCTTGGATTGAATTGAACCAGGGAAAAGAGATATGGGATAGTGTAAGAATAGGAGATTTTAAAACATGTATTCCCAAACTTTTCACCACTCCAAGGACTTCCTATAGGACCTTTGATATCTTCAGAAATCTAGACTGAGTCTAGAGTTGAAACTAAAATTATTTTAGTTTCTTCCTTCACTCATGTTGAGATTCTGACCCAGCTGGTCTTAGTCAACTATTGTCTTTTACTGTATTTGATTCATGATAGCATATCATTATCATCTTTATTTATTTTCTGGTATGCATACATATACAAATTAATAATTACTCTTTAAGTCTTGCCTTTTCTTTATCTGGAAGGTAGGAACAGTTATATGTAACTTAAAGGGTTGTTATGAGATTTAAACAAAAAAAAAACATGAGTAAAGAAATCTTGCTTCCAATCTCCATGAGTATTCACATGCTTGGATTGGTTTCCCCAAACACACTCCAATTCTCTGAGCTTTCAAGACTCATTTTAAGCTTCTCTCTCTCATATGCCTCCCTCAGGGACCTGACTCAAGCCTGATTCCTCCCTCCATGCTGTGCTCATCTCTATGGCAGCACATCTAATGTTGTGTTTTATTTGTTGGTTTTCTGATCATTCTTATCCACTAAACTGCAGACCATTTTGGAGGGTAAATTGTATCTTCAGTCCATGTATTCCCAGAGAATGAACCATGTCTAGAACATTAGTTGGGGTTCAATAATTGTATGTAAAACTTTCAAAGGAAAGGAATTAACATTTAAAAAGTCAACCATATACCAAACACCGTGAAAGGCACTTTCACATTGACATTTAATACTTACCAGAAACCATTTTTACAGATGGAGAAATTAAGACACAAGAGGTTAAGAGGTTTATGCAAGGTCTCACAGCTAGAGGGTGTTGGACCAAGATCCTATTCCATTTCTATTTGGTTCCCAGAAGGCTGCCTTAAAGAAACTACAAATTCACTTCCTTAATGTCTTCTCTAAATTTTGAAATTTTTTCAATCACTCTCTTGTCTCTCTGTTTCTCAAAGGGGTCAGAAATACATGTATACATATAATATATGTATAAATATAACATATATATGTTTAAAAACATTTGAAAGACAACTTAATTTTTGAATTAAAAATGTTTTGTTCGCATAAAACCTTTAAATACATAATTGCCTTGACTTTACTTGAGTGGACTATCTGAATTATTGGTTGCCTCTGAACACTCTGCTTTAGAGAGTTTAAGTCAAATTGTTTTGAGTACTTTACTATTGACTTACTGTAATATCAGGTCATAATGTTTGCATTGTGAGTGTTAAAATATAATCATGTTGATTTCCATATATGTAAATGAGTAATGGTGGTGCATGCTGACAATTCATTGTATAATGGTAAATATTTGCTAAGAAAAATGGATTCATTGCTTTACAAAGAAAATGAAGTTTTCTTCACATAAATCCTTCTTATGAATTTCAAATTTATAACTAAAAGGAATTTTAGGTCTTAAGCACAGAATAAGACCCTAAGGAAAAGAAGTATACCACAGTGATTAAGGAAACAGACTGAAGGCAGAAAGATCTGAGTCAAAGTGCTTTCTCTTTCTGCTAATTACTTGCAGCATGACTTTGAGTGGATTTCTTATCTTATTCAAGCCTCAGTTTCCTCACTGGTAAAATAGGAATAATAATAGTGCCTACCCTGTAGGATTATTGGGAGGATGAAATGGCTTCCGTGTAAAAGGGTTGAGCACAGTACCTGGTCCCAGTTGAGCATTTAAGAGCTATTAACTAGTGTTCATCTTCATAACGAAGTCTTAAACAGTTCAATTATGGCTACTTAACCATTTAAAAAATTTTTAAATTCTCAACCAGTATGGACAAATCTAACCACTAGAGACATGTACAGAGGAGTTAGGAAGCTTGGCCCAGCTAGACTAGGGACAATTAGGGTGAGTCCTATACAGAAGGCAATGAGTAAAGTGAATCTTAAAGGAAAGATAACTCATTAGAAAGGAAAAGAAGAATTGGAGTGGATGTGAGGAGGACAAGCTGGCCTAGGACTATTCCTGGGCACTAGAGGGTCAGAGATTTACTTTTGCTTATTTGTTTCAATCTCATAGTATTTAAACATTTTATCTCTAAATAGAATGATGAATAGTTCATTTTTGAAACTGTATAGGAAATATTGATGTCATAAACAATATCTTATTATATATAAAATTTTTTGACATAAAATGCACGGAATGTTAGATTTATTTACCAGGCTTAATATTGTTTTATGAGGTCTAGAACAAATGAAAAGTTTGTTTTTGCTCTATTTTTTCAAGCAGGAATGAGTCTGAGAAATTGCCAAGAAATTTGTTGTTTTATGTTTTTCTATAATACTTACATTTCTATATTTTCCCAATATGATTTTAATTATATATTAACTCAAAATATTAACATGATGACTATTGAAAATATTTTTTTTGAAAAATATGGTACTTGTTGCAGTGAGAACCAACTTGAGAATTCATAGTCTTGAAATTTCTTATCAAATATTGATTTTATTCTTGGTTCCTTTTTAAAAATCATAAAACTTTTTTGTTTCTTATAAAACATAGCTTTATAAAAATAAAATATTACAGGAATTGAAATGAATTATTACAAATAGAGAAAAATAAGTATGAAAATCTTACTTGAGTTTTTAAAAAATTAACTATGTATATTAAAAATCAAGCATATCAACTAGGAATAAATAATATAGACTGAGAAATTTCACACCCAAAGGATTTTTATGTTTCCTTCTACCTGAAATAATGAGCCTCTGGGCTCACACTGAGTAGTAAAGAACACTTTTAAAAACATAGTCCAAATGGTCATTTTAAGCTCTGCATTTTTATTCTTCTCTGCTTTCTCCTTCCCAGATTCAAGGCCTCCATCTGTTGGGCCCCAAAGTAGATTGTTTACTCTGACCATATGAACAGATAATCCCTTTCACTCAGGTCTATGTCTTTAAAAAGATATTAAATCTTTGCACGGTTGAACTACTTTTATGACTTCATTTCCAATATTTAGAATGTTTAGGTTCCAAGGGTTATATCCACACTGTAGGCAAACAGTGACATCTTTTTTTTTGAAATCAGTTTAATTAAGTTTGATCACATATGGTACAAAGTCATATGGCATAAGATCATTTGAATATATTTTGATATTCTTCCAAATCCTTTAAATCCAGCCTTCTTAAAATAGAATTAATTACTAAAGAGGTAAATTAATGTATGGTAAATGTTTATCCAGCAAAACTTCTCTCGGTAAAACTCACTTCGATTTCCAGTTGGGTTTACTTAAAATAAACTGACAAACAAACGATTTGGTATTGGGAGTGTTGATATTCTCAATGACATGGCATCTTTCTGCTTCAAGTATTTAAAGATAACATTTCTTGAGGTTACATAGAGTGCTTCCATGTTTTGAATTTTAAAACATTACTTTATTTCCATTTACTTTGACTGAATCTATAAGCTAGAACCAGATTGGCAACTTTGGAATAACTCATAATAATTGGTTAGCAAGCTAACTACTGCCAATCACTTCTATTCTGTGAAAAATGTGGCCAAATTAAATGAACTTTGTCCATTATTTCAGCTACTTTGTTGACTAATTCACATCTGTCACCCCTGGATGTCCTTCACCCATATGTTGGCCTGTCCAACTCCTTCGAGGTCCAGCTCAAAGGTTGCCTCTTCCCTCTGGCTTCTGTATTACTCTAGCTAGACATTCCTTCTAGTATCTTAATGGGCTTGGTTTGGGCAGTTAGCAGGCACTTGAGAGCCAACAG
Source organism: Cheracebus regulus (assembly GCA_963574635.1). Classification (NCBI taxonomy): domain Eukaryota; kingdom Metazoa; phylum Chordata; class Mammalia; order Primates; family Pitheciidae; genus Cheracebus; species Cheracebus regulus. The sequence goes on from CAUYQU010057130.1 coordinate 7,877, forward strand.
ACTGCCTGGTCCAATAGTTAGGTGTATGTGTCCCATGTCTCATCTAAATCATAAGTGATTTAGGGCAAAGTAAGGTTGCATACATTTGTTTATTTTCTGCACATTGACTTCTATGTATCAAGGCTTGATAAATGTTTATGGAACAAATTAAGAATTTTTTGGCCCAGTATTTGGCTCTTAAAATTAATTAGTAATCTTTGTGGCAGCTCCTAGTGTTCTGAGAAATAATTATCAATATCAATTATAAAGTGCTTAGAGTGCTCCTGGCATCTAACAAGGCATTTATTTATGTTATCTCATTATTTCAAAAATAACTCTCTATGTTAGGGTTTATTTTCACTCTTTTTTTCACATGAAAAATGTGAAGCTCAGAAAGGTTAATTGACTTGCCTATGATTATTCCTCTAGTGTTCAAGGTAAGTGGAATTCAATCACACATCTTTCTGATTCCAAAGCTTGTACTTATTTTGTGAATGAATAATTCCCTCAAGAATGATTACCATTGTACAGGTAAGAGAACTGGAACTAAGAAAGCTTAATTATCTTGCCTAAGGTTATACAGAAAATAACCACTGCTGAAGCTTGGGTTCATTTTTCTTTACTTGGTGAGTTGTTCTCAATGCCTGTTTCCAACTGAATTTTCTTATCTCAAGATGATAGTATTAGTTACCTTTCATACTGTTGGAATGGGGCTCAAATTTTGAAAAGTACATTATTACATTCCCTGGGATTATTTAAACAATTCTATTCATTTTAGATGTTTATTTACTACATTTGTTTCTGATGCTTGGTGAAAGTAGAATAATACAACAATATTCTCTTTCCTTGTTTTCCCCCTTTGCTTCTGTTGACTTCTTATCATTAAATATGATCTTTAAAGAGATGAATTAACATATGTGCTTCTGATATCACCACAAATAAAAAGACCTACAGAAACATCCATGTACTTTGGAATTATCTTTGGTTGTTTAGCAGGAATGTTAATTTAAACATGATGTAGCCATGACACAATGGATAGTTTTCAAGGAGGAAATGGAGGGAACATTAATGAGAAGATAGGGGGTCAAGAAGGAAGTGAGAAAAGAAAGTGAAAAGTGCATTGTATACAAGTGAAAAATAAGTTAGATGTATGGCCTTTGAATCAAGATAAAGAAGAGGGCAAATTCCATATGTGGTTATTTATAGTATAGTTGTATATGTTCATGGGAATATTGTTGATTAGACTGCTACAAATTTAGAGATTTTATACCAATTTTGAAAGTTTTCTTCTCTCTCTTTTTTTTTTTCAAAGAATGCTGAACACTGCTTAGGGAAAGAGATATATTTCCAATTGACAGAGAACTGTCAGAATAGGTCTTCAGGGTCTCAGCCTGAACATGGGGGAAGATTCTTCTAGTACATGAAGTACTTAGAGTGAGTACCATCACTGCCCATGTCTAAGCATCTATTCCTGAGTCAACCTACACGTGGACCAAAACATCTTGAACAGGTGATCTCAAGAGATGCCATGCTGCCAGTGTGGGTACTTACAGCAGTTAACTCTTGTCTTTTTAGAGGGTATTTGCCATTCACTGCAAGAGCCCTTGTTAGGTTGACATCAGCCCAAGCCTCCAGCAGGCCAGGGATTCAGACCCATGCCTGTTATGGGACTAGAGAGTTCATGTCCAGAAGATCCAGGTGGCAGAATGTTTTCTTTGGTAACATCATAAATGTGACCTACTGGAAATGAGACATATAAAGGCAGTCAGAGATCAGATTCCTATTTTCCTCTGGTCTACCCTGTAGCTCTAGTTCTTAATCTTGGCTGCACATTGGAATCAACCTTGGAAAATTTAACAAATAAGGATGCCTGAGCCACACTGCCAGATATTCTGATTCAATTGGAATGGGTTATAGCTGTAGAATGGAATTTAAACAATCTCCCCAAGTAATTTTAATGGGAAACCAACATTGACAGCCTCTGCCCTAAAAGACATCTTCCTTCCTAATATAACATGCATTTATTTTGCTTTCCTTCCTTGCTGGCACGGCCATGGACAAACATCAATTTTTCTGACAAAACACAAGTGACTTGACTTTGTCCTCTGCAGCTGAGAAAAAGGGAAATATCTGAGCATTTTCATAAAATTAAGTGTAGCAACTACAAATAATTATCAGTACACTGTTAAACTTATTGTGGATAAAGTTTTGCTAAAAAGGAGAAGCATTTTCTACTTATGAGAAAGACATCATCAATCATTAAATGTATAATTATAATATTAATGAGTCAGAAAGATTTTTTAAAATGCAATTGGTTGCATTTTTAAAGTGCAAAAGACACTTAATGAAACAGGGCATTACTTCCTGAGTATCTAATTAAAATTATTTTAATAATTACAATAAGGATAAAATTATTTTAATAATTACAATAAGAATATGGACATTGTGAATGTATTTGTGAATATGAATACATCGTATTCTGGGGCATATATAGCATGGGAATGTTGTCAACTACATATCATTTTGATATTTTCCCATTTTTACTTACTCTCATATACATTATATAATAATATTTTCTAGCCAGGGACAGTGGCAACTACCTTTAATCTCAGAGCTTTGGGAGGCTGAGGCAGGAGTACTGCTTGAGCCCAGGAGTATGAGATCAGACTGGGCAATACAGTGAGAACCCATCTCACTATACAAAAAAATAGCTGTACATGGTAGTATGTGCCTGTAGTCCCAGCTACTCAGGACGCTGAGGGAGAAGGATCACTTGAGTCCAGGATTTCAAAGCTGTAGTGAACTATGATTGTGCCACTGTACTCCAGCCTAAGCAACAGAGTGAGACCCCATCTCTTAAAAAATTTCCCATAACATTTGGAGTTTAATTATATTAAAGTAAATGGCAAGTAGTAAAGTAATAATCATGATAATAATGCTGGAGATTGTGACTTCAATATTATACAAGTGCCACAAAAACTGGATTTTATAGAATTTTTATTAGTAAACTTCCTTTCAGTGTACTAGGCAAATCTAATATAAAATGTATTTTATTTTGAGTCTTTTTGTAAAGTGAATCACTAAAAATACATTTTTGCATTGATTTGAATTTCTATCTACTTTTTTCAAAGTAATTATTAAAATATTGTTTTTTCTTTCTTAAAAAACATATTTAATCACCTATTCCAACTTGATTTCCATTTATTTCTATTCCAAATATTAGGGTGGCAATATCCTGTGAGTGCACATCTGATGCTTATTTTATTGCAGATGGTTGGTGGGATAAAATGATTTCTCAAATATTAGAATTTTGGTGTCTTGTGACCTTTTAAGATTTTTTAGGCAGAAAATAATTTAGAAAGTGTAATAAACAACTTTTTTAAAAGGCTGAAGTATTAAAAACAGTATTTCACAGACTAATACATTTTTTTGTGCAAACCATTATTTATTTAAAATAAAAGATGCTGATGTGGTCTTATCAGTGCAGAAAACACAACTTAGGTATTATTCCAGGAGTTTCCATTGTAAAAATTAAGGCTGAATTGAAATCTGAGAAAATGTTTCATAGCATAACTGAAAGAAAATAAATTTAGGTCAAACTCAACTGCAGTCTAAAGTGTCCTTACCTTTTCTCTCAAGAGAAAAGGTCTTTTTCAGTCTTACAACGGCGGGGCGGGGGGAGGGGGGTGGTCTCAGAGCTGGGTTCTGGTTCTGAATTAGGAAAGTGCTTAAGAAGAAAGTTAACAATTAGTTCCTTTCTGGGCTCTCTTAGATGAGATTCATGTTCGGAGGCTTGGAAGAGTTGTTGACTCCATGAGCCAATGAATGAAAAGAAAGAGAAAAAAAGACACATGCAATATGAGAAAATGCCCCTCTCACAGCTGTCATTTTACCTTGCCCTTGGAAGAGCTTTCCAAATTGCTTAGGATTCAGCAGGTGTTTAATTAAATAAATGTATCAGCACTAAATCTAGGGGTCTTAGTTATGATCTCCAGGTTTAGTGCCTATACATTTATTTAAAAATCATTCTTTGAAAAAGACTAATAACATAGGCTAAATAGATAGTCGTAAAACAAATGAGTGTAACACACATGTTTTCAGGCTTCCTTTTGACCCTCTGTTTGTTTTAAGCCTGAGACGGGGGAAGCCATGTTGTCTGCTCCTCTCTTTCCCACAATGTCTTGCAGAGTGTCTTACTCAGACTGGGTCTTGATTAATTGTACACTCATCATCAAATGAATGAAGGTACAATTTTAAGTTTGGAAGGACATTTATAAGTAGCTTAGTCTAACCCTCTTATTTTCAAAGTCAAGAAAATGAGACCCGGTGAGGAAAATGAGCAGCCAATGGTCACATTGAACTTAAGATCAAAGCTATGGTTGTGACCTAAATTTCCTAACTCATGTCGCAGTGCTGTTTCTACTCCACCTTTATAAGGTAAATAGGAAAATTTGCCAGATATTTTTCAAATTGTCCATGGAGAGTGGTCCAAATGGCAGGTGCAGCCACCGGACGTGGTTACTTGATCTGTTCACTTGTATTTACCTTTCAACATGTTTGCTTTCTGAACAAGAGAGGCCAGCTCCATTAGGTAAATGACTAATCCACTAAAATGGAATCTAAATAAATGAAGTGGCATCTTAGAGCTGCATGCTGTTATGGGGTGAGGTCTGTCAGGGACTGGAGAAGGAGGACTCAGGCAGAAAAACCTAATATTTTTTTTTAAACAAAACAGCTATGCTTTTCATAGAGGTTTGAAAACAATACCACCGTGTATTTTGAGACCAAATGATTTTTATAACTTCTTTGTCAATAAGTATGCCCTCTTTTTCTAGGAATATAGGTTAATAGAAATCTAATTAGACATTTACAATTCTTTTACAATAAATTTATCTGACTATCTCTTTACAATGATTAAAAGACGTTACAGCATTGCATTCTGCTATGAGCAATTTGTTTCATCAACCATTCATTTACTTTTTCATTCATTCAGCAACACATGTCATGTTTTAAATATTATATTAAGTGCTTGGGATACAGAGTCAAGAAAGAAACAGTCCCTGACTTCTAGGAGCTTACAGTTTTCTTGGGGAAATGTACATTCACATAATTTCAGTGAAATGTAAAGTGCTCCTTTTATTAAAGATGGTATGATGCCAAGTCTGTGTATCAGGCAGGGTAGGAACACTTAGGGAACATTGCAAAAAATATAATGTTGGAGTGAATTTGAAAGTAGGAATTGATTAACATTTCTGTTAGCCTGGGACACAGAATAAATAAAGACTCCAACTGTAAGCCTATACATAGTCCAACTACTCTTGTGTCTCGTAAGTGCATTATTACTTCAGTTCCCATGACTTCAGGAACAAGTGTGACTCTTCAGAGCTGTGGAGTTTGTAGGTAGGCATATGAGAACTCTGAAACCAGATGGTTTGGCCTCAAATGCCCAGCATTATGACTTGCTAACCTGTGTTTCTCCTTTTTCCTTCTGTGTTTAAGTTTCTTCATTTACTAATGGTGATGACAATAGAAGCTATGTATAGAGCTGATGTTGAGCCCGTGCACCCTTGTATGGTCTTATCTATTTCTGGCTGGCATCTGTTTAGGTCACTTGATGTCTGACTATACAGTCTGTGAGACATTTTGAGGATCTCTGTGATTGACTTACAGAGTTATTGTGAGATCTAAATAAGAAATACATGGTGAAGATTTATCTCCTTGCTTTGCACATGGTAATACCTAATAAATGTTGACTTTTATAATAATAATAGTAATAATATTTGTTGTATGTATTATGTTAGTAAATGCTTAATGTTGTTGATAACTCTGAATATGAAGAATTCCCATAAAACATCTTTTGCACATAGCAGAAGTTCTATAACTGTTTCTGTGTTGAATGTCTCATTGTCAGAGCTGTGTTTACTGGTAATATAGTCTTTTTCGTACGTCTGGTTTATTTCCACAATTCTTCCAAGGTAGGACCTCAGCAAGTCTCCATCAGGAAGTTCAGGAGCACTTTGTCTCCAGTTCCTACCTCCCTTCTGATAATAAAGCCTTCACCATCTGCATCTTCAGTATTTCCTTCCTTATCCCCAGATCAACATGGTTTAGAAGAGTACTGAGTAGACCAAGTCTCAATACCTATTCATGCACACCCACTTCCAATGGAAATCATCCACCCTTGCCCCCAAACAGCTGACTGAACCAAAGACGGATAACTGGCCCATGGAGAACTGATCCCAGATTAACCAGCTATCCACCTATGGTCTCATACAGAAAGATAGGCAGGGTCCATGAGATTCTGTTATGGTAGGAAACATGAAGGGAATTTTCAAGCTAGTAATATAGCTGAAGGAGCAGGTTGACTCTTAGAATGGTAAGCCAAGGCCAATTGCAACAAAAATTGTGAAAGACCAGAAAACATATGGATTGGAAGAGGTAGAAGATGGTTTGCAGAAAGAGAAAGATATTCTGAGAGTGGTGCAGAGAGAAGACAGGTGACACACAGGAGAAAGGCAGGAGGGAGTCTGATTATAGCTGATCTCAAGAGCTACCTGGGACTCTAATAACTTTGGATTCTTATTCTGATGGTGGTCATGTGATGACAACAAAGATTATGATGATGACAATGATTATAACAATAGGTAACATTTCATGAGCATTTTATGTGTTTTAAGCAGTATTTTAAGTCTTTATATGGATTGACTCAATGCCCACAGGAAATCCATGAGGAAGATTTTATTTTATCCAAATTTTGTATCGTACCCATTTGTAGCCTTACAAAAACTCCCCATATACACTTATTCGTACTCATATACCCTTGAGAAAGGGTATATCCCCAACAAAAAGCCCAAGAAAACTAGAGCAGAGACTGAGCCACACTCCCAAGTGCAAGCCCAATGGCCCAGTCACAGTTGCCCCATAATTCTCCCCAGCTGTCAGCCATGGTCAACATCTACAGTAACAGGGTTAATCCTTGAACTGGAATCCCTTATCCCCTTTTGACTCTGTCGAGCTTATAGAACTGGCTGCTACCACCTTGATTCAGACCATGTCCCTGGCTGTTCCCTGGTCCTTCTTCCTTTAGTGTCTCAGGAATTAGAGCTCAGTCCTGGCCAACTGATTTGACTGAGGCACCCTACAGCTTCATTCTTACCTTATAGGGCCTTCATTTCCCTCTGTTTTCCTAGATAAAGGGCATAATCTCTCCCAAGGATGGACAGAGCTTTGGGTAGCAGCACAGCAGTCATGCTGGCTCCAAAGAAACAACAGTTGTTGGGTGTTCCAGCTGGAGTTTATCCTTTCAAGAATTAACACTGGGACTCGTCCACTCCTCAGATTATATCCAAGCAGTGTAGCTGCTTTCTGGTCCAGCGCTGCTCAAACTCTAGTGGGCATTATCTGGAGGATTCTTGTTAGAATGAAGATTCTGGTACAGTAGACCTGAGATTTTGCATTTTTAATAAGCTTTCAGGCAATGCCAAAGCTGCTGATCCACAGACATTACATGAAGTAGCAAAACTCTAGAGATAACTCTTTCTCTAAAGAAGCATAGTGTTTTAGCCTCTGCTGGCCATGTCATCTGTGTTGCAACTACTCAACTGTACTGTTGTAGTGTCAAATCAACCACAGAAAGTAGGCTAAAAAGAAAAAAAGATGCAGCCATGTTCCAATATAATTGTACTTACTAAATCAAGCCATGACCATATTCGTCCCATGTCCCTCCCTACTGTACTCTGGGAAGCAGATTTATCTTTCTGTAGTGGCAGCCACAATCCACCACATGCTTCCTGCAGTATATTAATTGTATTGATGGCCTCCCTATATCTACATCCATTGCAGTATGATGTTGCATATTTCTTCTTCAAGAGGTAGAATCTATTTCTCTTTTACTTGAATCCAGAATTTCCTTCTGACTTGCTTTGCCCAGTGGAACATGATAGAAGTAACATAGCACCAGTTACCAGCTTGGTCCTCAAGAGGCCTCCTACCTTCTGCTCTCTTGGAGTCCTTTCTCCCCCAAAGGAACAAGTCTGCCCTAACCAGTGAAGGAGGAGAAAGCACAAGAAGGAGGGACAAGGCACCCCAGCAACTGCAGAAGCAGAGCTGTTGACGGATGCTTGGCGGAGTCTAGCCAAGACCAGAATTGCCATGCTGAGCCTGCTCTAAATTGCCAAATTTCAGATTCATGAATAAACAAAATAATTTTTACTTCATGTCACAGAGCTTGGGTTGGTTTGTTATGCAGTAAAAGCTAATCAATACACCTACTATGTGATAAACAGGCAAATTATCAAGGATCTTCTGAACTACCCCATAAATTCAGTTTTATGTCTACTTTACAAATAATGAGCCAAGGTTCAGCTAGTAAACTTGTCAAAGGAAATGTAGTGAGTAGGTGGCAAAGCTTGGATTCTAACCGACTTCAGACCCTGGGATCTTGTCACTGTGTCAATACTGTGTGTCGTCTCAGTTAGGTTTGACAGCTCCCTCTGTATATCCATCCTCACTCTCAGCATCTCTAACACGTACCACACACACCGTTGTTGAAGACCAGAAGTTCAAGTCCACCAGGAAAACCAGCCAACAATGACACTGAGGGAGTTTTGTAAAACAACTCTACAGTTGTGTTATACCTCTTAGGCTAGATTGCCTGTGATATATTTCAGAGCAGGCAAGATTTAACCTCAAATATAGCCAAACCAACATGCTAACAAGCTACTTAAGAAATATTGACATTTGTATACTATTTAAAACTTTAAAAAATGTATAGTGCTTCCTTGAAAGAAATATTAATGCCCCCTTTGCAGAATGCAGACATCGAATGAGGATGCAATGCTTCCCTAGACACTCTACCTATGATATGCTGCTGAATTTGAAAGGTCTGTAGTCCTTTTTGTGAGCAGGATTTTTGGTCTCATAGATTGAACGAAAGATCGATTTCCTTCTTTCCTTGACGAGGATAAGCCTCATGAAATGGTGATTTAATTCACAACACAAAAGCATGAAAGCCCCCTTAAAATTAAAGGAAGTCCTCAAACAAAAAAGCAGGTTCATCCACAGTAATGGACCACTTTACTTTTTTTTTAAAGGCAATAGAACTTTGCTAATTCTCACTAATGACAGAGGGGGCCCATTGTAGAGGAACCAATTTTACTGATTACTGAATCGTATAAAATATTCTGAGAAAGAAATGAAATCTTGGTCATTCAAGACCCTCCATGTGTCTTGCTGAGAAATATGCACCCACTGCTGTTTTAATTGGGAGAATAATCAGGTTTGCAGTTTAGTGAACTGAGATAATCACAAATACCATCCAAGTGCAAACCTAGATTTCAGTCATGATTAAAGAAGACACTTTCAGGTGATAAAACTGAGCAGCTAGCATGGGGTAAATCAACAGCTCATTGAGTTCAAGGTAAGTGTTTTCAGAGGTGTGTTTAATTTTTCAAGTCATTGAGGGAACAAGGTTTTTGTTGTTATTGAAAGAATTTATTCATCTGGCAAAATCTGACCCAGTAATTTATTATCTCAGTTTTACATTTAAGCGTCTCAGTGTTAAAATAGCATTCTGACATGTAAGATCAAAACCAGCTGTCGACTTAGAACACACACCAGGTTCACAACACACTTAATAGATGACTAAGATTCTGAAAAGTGACAGGTAATTAGAATATTTAAATAAAATTCATTTGTTCATAAAACACAGAAAAACAATAAAACATTTGGGAAATATACAAGTTCCTAAAGTACAATCTCAGAGCATTTCGGCAACAGTGGCAACTGGGCTGTAGATACAGCAGAGAAATTATCTTGCATGGCTTACATTATTTCCAGAACCACGAGGAGAATTTCTTTGCCAACATAAGGCACCACCATAGTTGGCAAGAATCTTAAATGAAGTTATTCCAAAGTTAGCCCATGCGTATGTCTTAAGGTCAAGTTTCTTCATGACTTTATTTGAAAAACACATAGATTCATCATGTAAATATGAGGTGGTTACAGTTGGATCTCCAAGCACAATATTAATACAGTGGTTGTGGTTAAACAGCTACCATGTGAAAGACATTACTCTAGAAACTGCATATATGAACTCCTTTGATGCTCATTTCAACACTATCAGACACGAACAATTATTAAGGCCACTTAGAGATGAGTAAGTTGAAGTGCAGGGAAGTTACATACATACATGTAATACTATGCCTAAGCACTTGAGGGAGTTATATGGACAGACCATTTTATAAATAATAAAGGATATGTTAATAAGTTTCCAAAAACTAGTATACCAACAACGAATAAAAAGAATTATATACCATAACCTATTGGTATTTATCTCAGGTATGCAAGGCTGGTTCAACATTTGAAAACATAAAAAATAATGGAATTGCAGAATAAGAAAATTTAAGTTGGAAAGAAACTTCTAAAACAATCATTAGATTATAGTTTTCTTGACCCTGATATTGAATCTCTCCTGGTTTCTATACCTTTAGCCAGTTCAAATTAACAGAAAATAGGGGCATATCCAACTAAAAAGGAAATGTAATTTTACTTGTCACAAAGCCTACCATGGGTGTAAACTGAGCTGCCAAATTGATTCAAGTTGTTTTAGCACAACAACTCTGGAACATCTGGGTCTTGAAATGTATAACAATTAGTATAAAAATGTCAGAAGTATTTACGGAAGTCTATTTATATTTAACAATTAGTTTGCTATGACTCAAAACATTTATGATGTTCAGGCTGATAGACACTTTCAAAGTAATTTTTAAATAGTGAAATTCTTGCCATGAAACATTTTGCATTGGAATATGGAAATTTGCACATTATTTTAACATTTATATATTAAATTCTTACTTGGTAATGTTGGAACTACAAAAATGAACAAGATTAAGTTCCAGACATCAAAGTTCTTAATAATCCAGTAGGAGAAAGAAAGTATGTTCATGAAGATTATCATGCAGTATAAAATAGGACAATTCATAATTGAGCAATGAAGTAAGTGCTATAGATGTTCAGAAGGAGAAATCTGAGATGTCTCATAAAGGACCTGGTGAATTTTAATATGTGTCTGTGGGTTGGGGAAGAACATTCTAATAGGAGAAGAAGAGGGAAATGCAGGAACAAAGGCAAGACAGAAGTAGAAAACAAAGCAAGTTAAGTGGTCCAATGTATTAGCAATTTTGGGGAAAAATTTTAAGAAAGTAAATTTAATGTAAGATGTAGTGAGAGTCATGTTCCTCCAGTACACTAAGCAGTAAATGGGATATGCTGTGTACCAATGAAATAGGTATGAGCAGGGTAAGGGTGCATTTGGCATTGTCCTTACCCAAACAATTTTTTTTCCAAAGAATGTAACAGTCATACTAAGAACTCTTTCCTCAGTCCTCCTGCTTCCTCAGTGGCCATGATTCACAAAAAACCACCATGACAAATCTCTTTAGAACAGTAATCACACACAAAATTATCATATATAGAAAATGAAAAGGATAAAATTGATGCACTTATTCTCATAGGCATAAATGGATTATTGTACCTAAGCACATGAAGGACAGTTACAGAGATGAACAATATCATAGACATAAAGAATAAAACAATAAACTTTTAAAAGTTAGTGCATTGACAACGTTTAAAGAGAATTGTACTCCATGACCAGGTGGGATTTATCCCAGGGATGCCAAGCTGGCTTAGCATTCAAAAATCAATTAATGTAATCCATTGCATCAACAGGCTAAAAGAGAAAATCTACATGAGATATCAATAGATTCAGAAAAAGCATTTGAAAAAATTCAATATCCATTCATGATAAAAACTCTCAGTTTCTATTTATATGAAATTATAAATAGGGAGGAACTTCTTTAACTTGTTAAAGAACATCTACAATTTAACCTACAGCTAACATTGTACTTAATGGTGAGAAACTCAAAGCTTTCCCACTAATATCAGGAATAAAGCAAGGATCCCTCTTTTTGCTACTGCTTTTCAATATCATAATGAAAGTTCTAGCTAATGCAATAAGATAAGAAAAAAATGTATACATGTTGGAAATTAAGAGATAAAACTGTCTTTGTTTATAGGTGACATGATTGTCTCTGTAAAAAATCTGAAAATCTCCTGGACAAAAACTCCTGGGCAAAAAAACTCCTAGAACTAATAAGGTTGCAAGGTGGAAGATTAACATATAAAAGTCAATCGCTTTTTTGAACACCAGCAATGAATAAATGAAATTTGAAATTAAAAACATGATACCATTTACATTAGCACGCTCCCTAAATTAAGTACTTAGGTATAAATCTAACAAAATATGCACAATGTCTTTATGAGAAAAACTACAAAATTCAGATGAAGGAAATCAAAGAAATAAATAGAGAGATATTCCATGTTTCTGGATGGGAAGACTCAATATTGTCAAGATGTTAGTTCTTTCCAACTTGATCTATAGATTTAATGCATTCCCAATCTAAATCCTCAAAAAATATTTTGTGGATATTGATAAACTTATTTTAAAGTTTATATGGAGAGGCAAAATACCCCAAGTGGCCCACATGATATTGAAAGAAAAGAACAAAGTTTGTGGGCTAGTATCTGACCTCAAGACTTACTACAAAGCTGCAAATCAAGACAGTGTGGTATTGGCAAAGTAAAAGACAAAGAAAACAATGAAATAGAATAGAGAGACAAAAAATAGAGCTACGTAAATATAGTCAGTTGATCTTTGACAAAGAGGCAAAAGCAGCTCAATGGAGCAGAGATAGTCTTGTTAGTAATGTTAATTTATTGTATAGTTTAAAGTTGCTAGAATAGCAGGATTGGAAGATAGATGTTTGAGGGACAGATATTTCAATGACCAGATTAGATCATTATACATTATGTGCATGTATCAAAATATCACATATACCCCCAGATAGGTACAACGATTACGTATCAATTTAAAAAAAAACACTCAAAACTTCTTTTGAAGTTTTTTTTTTTTTAAAAAAAACTTCAGATTTGTTTTTTTAGAAAACCAACGGTGCTGAACTAACTGGACACTCAAATGTTTTCAAATGCAAAAGGAGTGAATCTAGACACAGCCTCACATCCTTTACCGACATTAATTAAAACTCTAACATATAAATAAATACAAAACACAAAACTATCAAACTTTTAGAAAATAACATGAGAGAGATGTACATGGCTTTGGATTTAGTGATGACTTTTAAGATACAACTTCAAATGTGCAATCCACAAAACAAAGAACTGTTTAGCTGGATTTGATTAATATTAAAAATTTCTGCTCTGCTAAAGACACTGTAAAGAGAATGAAAAGACAAATCACAGACTGGGAGAAAATACTTGCTAAAGGCATATCTGAGAAAGGACTGTTATCCAAAATATAGAAAAGATTCTTAAAACTCAATAATATGAAACCAAACAATATGATTTAAAAATTAGCCAAAGACCCAAACAGACATATCACCAAAGATATCTACATGGCAAATGATCATATGAAAATATGCTGCACATCATATGTCATCAGAGAAATTTAGATTAAAACAATGAGATACCACTACATACCTATTAGAATGGCCAAATCTGAAACACTGACAACATCAAATGCTGACAAGGATGTAGAACAACAGGAACTCTCATTCATTTCTCATGGGAATCCAAAACGGTACTGCCACTTTGGAGGACAGTTTGGCAGTTTTCTACAAAACTAAAAATATTCTTACCATATGATCCAGCAATTGCACTTCTTGATATTTACTCAAAAAAGCTGAAAACTTATGTCCACATAAAAATCTGCACATGAATGTGTATAACAGCTTTATTCATAATTGCCAGAACATGGATATACTGGTACATGCAGACAATGGATTATTATTGAATGCTAAAAAAATATGAGGTACCAAGCCATAACAAGACATGGAAGAAACTTAAATGCATATTACTAAGTAAAAGAAAGCTGTTTGAAAAACTGCTTACTATATTATTCCAACTGTACAATATTCTAGAAAAGCAAAAACTATGAAGACAGTAAGATTATCAATGGTTGTGAGGGGTAGTGAGGAGGAAGAAATGAATAGGCAGAGCACAATCAATTCTTAGGACATATTACTCTATATAATACTATAATGGTGGATATATGTCATCACAAACTCGTGCAAACAGAATGTACAGCACCAAGAGTGAACCCTAATACAAACTTTGGACTTTGGGTGAAAAGGATGCACCAATGCAGCTCATTAGTTGTAATAAATGTACCACTCTGGTGAGGAATACGGATAATGGTGGAGGCTATGCATGCGTGAAAGCAGGGGTGTATGGGAAATGTTAGTCTTCTAAAATCTTCTACACTTTCTGCTCAATTTTGCTATGAAACTAAAATTGCTATAAAATGTGAGGTCTATTAGGACTAGAAATACCATTTGACCCAGCAATCTCATTACTGGGTATATACCAAAAGAGTATAAATCATTTTACTATAAAGACACATGCACACATATGTTTATTGCAGCACTCTTCACAATACCAAAGACCTGGAACCAGCCCAAATGCCCATCAATGATAGACTGGATAAAGAAAATGTGGCACATATACACCACGGAATACTATGCAGCCATAAAAAAGGATGAGTTCATGTCCTTTGCAGGGACATGGATGAAGCTGGAAACCATCGTTCTCAGCAAACTAACACAGAAACAGAAAACCAAACACCACATGCTCTGACTCATAAGTGGGAGTTGAACAATGAGAACACATGGGTATAGGGAGAGGAAAAACACACACTGGGGCCTATCAGGGAGTTGGGGGCTAGGGGAGGGATAGCATTAGGAGAAATACATAATGTAGATGATGGGTTTATGGGTGCAGTAAATCACCATGGCACGTGTATACCTATATAACAAACCTGCATGTTCTGCACATGTATCCCAGAACTTAAAGTATAATAAAAAAAATACAAAAAGTAAAATGCATAGCAAGTGCATGAAGCAAAGAACAGTAAAGAAAAAAAAATTGGCAATGATAATGAGCAGCAAATTTTCATTCTCGCTAAGCATACTGTACGACTGTATAGCAAACTTATTGATGGTGTTTCCACTGTGCTTAATTTAAAATCAGAAGTTGAAATATGAGTGATTTATTGGTTTCAGGTTAAAAATGTAATCTGAGAAACACAAATATATTCTTCCAACAGTCCTAATAAAGAGGTGCGAAGAATACCAAAGAGGAGTTCACCCTCTGTTTTAAATGGTTGCAACTGTGGAGGAAGTAAGCCGCAAGTTTGATGTAAAATGCATGTGTGATTAGGTCCTTTGTCATACTCTCAAATGTCATTTTTCCTAAACCATTTCCTTTTTTGGCTTTTGACAAGCAAAGTACATATAACATTTCAAGGAAAAATAGCTAACAGATATGCATCAGCAAGAATTACTGAGAGAATATAAATATGCTTTAACTATTTTACAGGTGTAATTGTGTAGAATATGTAACAAGCTAATACAATCTTTTACCCACCCATTTCTTTATCCCTAAAGCATTGACAATTATTTTACAGTACAGAGACAAAGCATCGATCATATGATAGGAAAATAATTAGCATGTATAACTTGTTACAAATGCATTATCCATAATTTTATTAAATTCTGAAGAAAATAACAATACAATTTAATACTTATTTGCTTTCCATATTTACTAAGTACTTTCCTCTTACCTTCTATGTCAAAGGAAGCATCAGGCTTTCATACGTCCTTATCCCTAAGATACTTTAGCAAGACAGGTAGAGGAAACTGTTGAAAACAAATCTCATTTTTGTATAAGTAGGAAAGCTTGAGCTTATTTATGAGCCTTTGCTTGGTGTCCCATTATGGAAGTGCCTTACACATTGGAAATCATTTGACTGTGAATTAATTCACCTAAAACAACCCATTATGCTTGTCAAGTTCCATGTTATCAAAACACGTTCTTGTTAAATATTTACAAAGTTTTAAGCAAATTGTACAGCATGGGCTGATTTCAACCACCTTTGAATATTTTTGAAGTTTTAATTCAATTCAGTCTTAATTTTAATGTGATTCTTCAAAAATCTCAGGCCTTTGATTTAGCTAATTAGCTGTGGTTTTAAGGGATAGCTGAATTGTATGCCAGTGTATATATATTCACATTTCAGACACTGAATGTCTCATTTTTTCCTAAAATATAAAAAGTGAACATCTGATCAAGTTAGTTACATTTCTGGACTGGGATTGAAAATGTGTTGAAATTAAGAGCATTTCATGATTTATAAAAGCATTGACATACAATCTTTGGAAACACCTGAAAAATCAAAATATACAAGAAATGAATTCCTAATTATCATCAGCCCAAACTCTAGAAAAACTCAAAAGTGTACTATACTTTGTCCACAGTAGAACTGGTGTCATAAAACTGCTGCAGGTATATTTTTTTTAAATTACAATTAAAATTAAACTACACTGAAACTCTAAATTGACCAACTACAATTCAGGAGGAAGACTCAGAAGCTACTAAAATTATCCCATTCTATATAATTGTGGTGAACTGTATAAATACTTAAAATATATATTTTGTAAATAGAAACACCTTTAAATTTAATAATCATGCAACTTAGCAAATTATCTTTTAGCCAGTTACATTTTATTACAGTTTTTCACAAGATTTTTGGCCACACATCATATTGGCAATTGCACTTGGTGGGTGGTATATCCTAGAAAGAAATATACCCGCTTGTTGCCTGGGGAGGCTGGACACTGGACAGGTTCCCATTCTCTCAAGAAGATCACAGAAACCAAAACTTCAGCATTGGCTTTCCAAGAAAAAATCAGTATCCCATGCATCAACAGAAAAACGGGATGTTCTCTGAAGCTTTGACAAATTATAAGCACTCCAGGATCTTGTCCGGAATCTGAAAATGTGGTATGACTTTTTTAAAAGCTGAAGTTGTTTACTAAAATGAAATTTCCCTGTATGTCAGGTAAATTTCTCTACGAAACCAACAATATAGATCTGGAATGTGTTTTATACTTTTTCAAACAATATAGACCAAAGTGGCATTCCTTCCACATCTAGTTCTATGATGGTAACTTATATTTTACAAATGATTTTTGCAGATGAGAGGAACCTAACATGATAGGAATTCTAAGTGATATCTCATTAATACTTGGCTAATTTGTCTTATATAAAAAGACACTTGATAGCAGGCAACGTTGCATCTGATTACTTACAACTATAGTTTTGTTAGTTTGAGTTTAATTTTATAAGCATATTTCTAAGTATTTTGTTGATTATTTTACTGTGTATTATGAACAGAAGCAAAAATAATAGTTATATGCAAAAATTACTTCAATTAATATAAAAATGATGATCTATTACAGGTTATAAAAGCTTTGTTTTACTATTTTAATTTCTGGATTTAATAAACTTTCACTATGGAAGCACTGTAAGGCATTTTAGTGAAAACTAATTAATAGCTTTGTGACTACAACAACCTATGAGTGCAAATAACTGGGAATAGATAGAATAGATACAACTCATATGACGGGAGAGAGAGAAAAACTATAAAGGCACCAAGTCCTGCCCATAAGGTACAACTGGTGCACTTTTTGTTTACAAATTCCTTCAAATTTTAGTGATGCTTTGAGCCTCATATAAATGTTTTAACTTGAACCAAGGTGTAGGTATTTTCAGAATTTCTGCACAATCTTCTGTTCAAAAAGACTTGCTAGCATTCTGTACAGTTTAAAGTACATCTATCCTAAGGGAAACTGTATAGGCCTTTGGGGTCAGAGTGAAAGAATGGAGAAACAGGAAATTATTTCTATTTAGTTTTTTGTCCACAGTACTAAATGATTACCTGTAATTGACTGTGTGATGCTGTTCAGCCATAATCATGATGAACCATTTTTCAATGACCATAAGCTTTTTCATTTACTCATAGTCTTTCTCAAGAAAATATACATGTACTACACAGAGGATGCTGTATCCAACCTCTGTAACTTTTCTAAGACTCAATTTCATAAAAGCAGGATTCAAATTTATTTATTTATTCAGACAGGTTCTGTGCTCTGTCCCTCAGGCTGGAGTGTAGTGGCACAGTCATGACTTACCGCAGCCTCTAACTTCCAGGCTGAAGTGATGTTTTTGCCTGAACCTCATGCGCCATCACGCCTGGCTAATTTTTTGCATTTTTACGAACTCCTATCCTCAAGTGGAGGCCAGGAGTTTGAGATCAGCATGGGCAATGTAGTAAGACCATTGGTGGCCTTCCAAAGAGCTGAGGTTGCAGGGTGAGCCACTGCGCCTGGCCCAAATCTATTTTGCTGAATCTCATATCATATGACTTCATATTCTTCTTAACAAGCAGATCAGGGAGTACTTAATGCATAATTAAGATTCACTGAACCAAACACATATATACTTAGCATCTACTATGGGTGAGGAATCCTTATAGACTCACCGAGTGTTTTGAGGTGTATTTTTTCCTACCTGATAGGTAAGAAATTGAATTTCAACGTTTTGGGCCTCTCATCACAGGCATTTGTCCTAGAGTTTGTTTATTTGTTGTTGCTGCTGTTTTAACTTGCTAAGTTCCTTTGTTTTAGATTGCAATGTCTTTAGTTGATGGTATTTTTGTTCATGTTGGGGATGGGATGCTGTTTCTTCTACCTCAATGACAGTTATTTCTCTGACTCTTGAATTCTAAAATCTGTTTCTGTTTCCTTCTTTTCAACATCAAGATTCTAAGGGATGACTCATTTATTCCAACATATTTGCCTATCCTCTGAAAGGAAAACTTTCCAAGACTCACCTGTTTTGACACATTTTGGCTATTTTCCTACAAAAGTCTGGTCACTTAATGCTATAATTAAAAAAAAAAGTTTCAATACTGTTTCAGTATTCTATTCAGAATGAGATATTGAAATGATTAGAAAAATATTATAAACTATGGGAGAGTAACATGGCAATAATGCATAGTGAAAAAAAGCAGTATTAGTAAAATATTACTAAAATATGTTGCTAAGTATCTTAGAAGATAAAGCTAAAAAGCATTTCCAAATGTGTTGACCTCCCTGGTTTTGCTACCCTTGTTAAACACATATAAACAAGGTATTACTAAAGTATTTCTAGCCTAAGTAGATTTAGAAAATCCTCAGAAAAATGTAAATATTCTGTAAGTTTCATGTTAGTCTGAGAAACTATCTACCACTGGTAAGCTGGTGGACTATACAGGATGCTGCTAAAATGTGTATTGAGTGTTACAAGTTAAGAGAAGAAGCTAAACAATAGTAAAATGTTACAAGGGCTAGCTGCTAGAATAGTCATATATACGGTTTCTAACAACAATAAATAAATGCATAAATTCCAAAAGAGTAAGGCTGTACATGGCATATTTTGTTTAGTTTGAAACTTTTAATTATGTGTTAAGTGTAAAGAAATCAGAGACAGTTTAGAAGAGACTGCCACTAATTAAAAAAAAAATGAAGAGCTTAACAGAAGATAAATAACTTATAAAAATTGATTAGTTGCTATTTAAAGTCATAACTTAAAATCATATCTTAGTTTCAAAATAAATTAACAATAAAATCTGAATGATTTAGAGATAATACTTGTGGCAAAAAATATAATTTTTTGGGCTGAAGGATAATGAAGTAACTGAAATGGAAATAACAACATATTAAGGAATACATGGAAAGAAGGTTATATATATCATAAAAGAGTAACTTTTTTTGTTTTAAAAATACATTTGTAAGAGTACATTCATAATTTTTGCACAGAAAATTATTGTTTTACTGGTACTTTCTCAGATATGACCTAAACAGTCAATTCTTAGGTATAGTATGATCAGCAACTACAATTAATTACAACAAGGCAACTGGTTATTCTTCTCAACTTAGTTTCAACAATATCAACATTTTTCTATGCGATATTTACAAAGCATCATAAACATAAGAGAGCATGGAAACATACATACAGAGAAACAAAACATTTAATGTACTTCCTGGAGCCATACACAGGTCTATAATAATAAGTTTTATTAACATAAAAATGCCTGAGTGAGACAATGCTCCAGTTGCAGGCACAAACAAATGTATTTCAAGTAAGTTTTGATATATGCAAAATACTGTTAGTTTTTTAAAAACAATACTAACTATATAATGCATTTTCATGAAATTTTTTAGTAGCTTTATCAAATATACTATCCTCATTTGGCAGATGAGACAATTGAAACAGATAGAAATTGAATAGAAAAGAAAATGTTTGTCTCTATCTTTTTCTCCTTATTTTTATAGGATTGAAATTGAACCAGTAATGTCCCAAAGCAAGTTACGTCTGTTTTCATGTTGACGATAGAATAAAAATTTGTAAAAGCATTTTTATAAGTTCTGCACTTACATGAGAGAGTTAAGGACATAGTAATGATTGTTTATGATGTAAAATATATATTATCACTATGACATTTTATGCAAATGCATTGGAGATAAGTTTGCAGAACAAGAACAATAACCAGCATAACTCTCAGAAAACTATACTCTGGTTTTGATGAGATTCTGTATACATTTTATTAACTGTTTTGTGTTGATATTTTTAAAAATTACATTCTGGCTCAAGCATTTTTATGAGCTTTCCTTTATTTTTTCCAGGCTTATTTGTAGAAGGAAAACACCATTACCATATTTATAGAAAAATCATAACTTCCCATTTTAAGTTTACTTCTTTACATCTTGGACTTTACCCTATTTTAAAATTTGCCTTTGAACTTGGCTTCTTCAAATTTGTCTATACTTCCTAAGACATATTTTTTCATGTAAGGTTTCTCAATGTTACCTTTTCAGCAAAGCTAAAGTGTAGAATTTTTTGTGTCATATTTAATATTAAAAATGCCTTATAAAAATATGATAATCTACTTTGCAACCAATAAGTGAGTTCAATGCACATAATACTTAAATTTTTAAAAGGTTATTTCAAATTTTATTTGGATCGTAAAAACAAAAGATAAGATAGAACAAAGTAACCTTTATTGAAACCATGTTTTACTGACAGTTTTTTAAGTTATTATCAACCATGCCTAATTTTGCATGCCCTACAGAGTTCATTTGCCAAGGTCTGCAGTGCAAGAGGGGAGCTGAAGTTATGAAGTTATTTGAATGTAGCGGTTGGAGGCCAGGAATGTTACTAACCATCTTACAATGCACAAGAGACACACCACCGCCCCCGCCACAAAAAGAATCATCCAGTAGAAAATGTTAATAGTATTGAATTTCCCTGCTTCTGAGTATTCTTGAGATTAGTCCGTATTTAGAAAATGTAAATTAGGAGGTTTGCTGCATCTATTTGTTCTCATTATTCAGCTCCTGCTTATAAGTGAGAACATGCAGTGTTTGGTTTTGTGTTCCTGTGTTACTTTGCTGAGGATAATGGCTTCCAGTTCCAACCATGTTTCTGCAAAGGACAGGATCTCATTCCTTATTATGGCTGCATGGTATT
The DNA here is from genome assembly GCA_963574635.1 of Cheracebus regulus. Classification (NCBI taxonomy): domain Eukaryota; kingdom Metazoa; phylum Chordata; class Mammalia; order Primates; family Pitheciidae; genus Cheracebus; species Cheracebus regulus. Next base: position 29,339 of record CAUYQU010057130.1, read on the forward strand.
TTATGGTGTATATGTATCACATTTTCTTTACTTAGTCTATCATTAATGGGCATTTAGAGTTGACTCCATATCTTTGCTATTGTGAACACTGCTGCAATGAACATATGGCATGCCATGTATCTTCATAATAGAATGATTTATATTCTTTTTGGGTATATACTCAGTAATGGGATTGCTAGGTCAAATGGTATTTCTGGTTCTAGCTCTTTGAGGAATTGCTACACTGTCTTTCACAATGGTTGAACTAATTTACATTCCTACCAACAGTGTAAAAGTTTCCTCTTTCTCCACAGCCTTGCCAGCATCTGTTGTTTCTTGACTTTTTAATAATTGCCACTCTGACTGGCATGAGACGGTATCTCATTGTGGTTTTGATTTGCATTTCTTAATGACCAGTGATGATAAGCTTTTCTTTTTTTTAATGTTTGTTGGCACAGGTTTACCTATGTAAGAAAACTGCACATCTTGGAACTTAAATTTTAAAAATTAAATTTTTAAAAAAGAGAGTTTATATGAGGAAATAGTGATTTATTTCCTTTTCAAGCTGAGAAGAGTTCAGGTATGATAAGTGAATAATCAACACTTTTCTGAATAGCCTTTGTCTATTTTGTTCTCTAATCATCAATTATATTTTAATGCATTTGTTGAAGACACAGAACTTACAGAAATAAATTTTAAAAGCTCTTACTAATCTAACATAATATAAACTGAATTTACTTTTTACAATTTGCCAGGTTCTCATATGCAAAATTACACACACACACACACACACACACACACAGATTGAGAAAAACTACTACATAACATTGGTATAACCCCTGAAAATTTACTAAATTATTTCAGTGGCCTCGTTATGCCTATGAATTCAGTTACCTCCAATATACTGATTATTTTCCAAATTGTCTCTAACGATAATCTTTCTTCTTTAGCTTAAGTAGTACTTGAAGACTATTGATGCTTTCTCATAGACACTCTTAGTACACTTTCCAGTGTAAAGTAAATACACAGTAAACACTATTGTCAAGACCATAAATAGAATGAGATTATGAATAAGCCTGCCTAGTTCACAAATGTATCCAAATATCTTGCATGATACTCACCATATATATCTTGTCTCACTCAATATTTATTAAATGAATGAAGTGGAAAGTTCGTTGATTCATTTTTAATTCCATACAGTATCTCTTCTTTGAGATCAATGAAGCTAAAGAAGCCAAAAGATACAAAGTTCTTATATTTTGTATACTTTGGAATGCAGAATATATTTAAGGTGGAAGATAGTTGAATTAGTTGGCCATATGTGTTGATGTGACTTTAATTTTTGGTTCACACAATGTAAAAGCAGAGTAGCAAAGTTAATTAACTAGGAGGTAGAATATAGCACAACAGCCTGCGATAAATAGTGAGAGGCGGAAGGAAACCTACTGACTTCTCCAGTTGCAAACTGCTGAGATAGCATCCTTTGTTAGAATATTTCTTTCACCTTAGAAAAAAAAATATTCCAATCTCTTAAAGTCCATGTGTGCTTTTTGGGGGGAAAAAACAGATTATTTTACATCTGTTTACTTTGTAAATGGAAACAGGTTCAAATCAGACTTATACATGTACCAAAATGTAGAGGCCATCAAGGTCTCTTCACAAAGCTAAGAACAAATATAAAAAGAACTTCTGTTTTCATTTACATCTTGCAATATCAACCATACTATGATACTAAGTAATACTGATTATACTTAGAACTGAAATAATGGACTATAAGAATTCCACATTCAGGTAAAAGTATTAAATCAATAATAAAAACAAAATCAAAATTCAATAATTTTCTATTGGAAATCATATTTTCATGTTCTTTCACATTTAGGGGTTGTAATGAGGATGTGTTGAAGATGGCATAGGCATGAAATTTATTCTTTTTTTAATTCGTTACTGGACTTATGACTTCATATTTAGATAGGAATTAGTTGAGTATTGTTTGAAAGCTACAGAGATATATAAAATGTGCAGTGTATATTTCACTGTTAAGAATATATACTTTTTTCAGACACTCAAAGAAACATGTACATTTTTTTCTAAAATTTTCTTTAAAACATATAGCTCGATATTATCACAGTTCCTCTCTAACACTGGTAAATTAGAACAGAAGAACTATGCTATCTGCAACATTTACTTTATAATGTAGATTTTTAACCACTGTTTCTCACTGCACAATTCTTATTTCAGATTATATTGTACAATGTAATTTTAAATTCTTATTTTCATTAAATACTTTAGTGTAATTTCTTTGTGCTTTGTATATGTTAGAGGATACAATTTATCAGGTTGTATCTTTTGGAAATAATTTGTCTTTGTTTAGGAGAATAATTTTATATACCACTTGCAAGTACTGAGTGCTTTAGAAAGAAACACGCTGAAGAGAAGTAAATATCACTGGTTAAGAAGAATAAAACTCCAGGTATGTGAGAATAGTAGATTACTGGGAATTAGGACAGGAATAGACAATTAGGTGGAACTTGCATTATGGATTTGCTACAATAAATAGTTTTCATAATTACATGTAATAAAGTTTGAACTGTGAGTGTTCCCAACATCCTATTGACATCCAACACACAAGAAGATGCAACATCTCCAAGCAACTAGAAAAGCAAAATGTCCCCGCCCACAATTATAAATCATTTCACCTATTAAAATACCCATTTGACAAATGTTATCAAATCTTCACATGCATCAAGTTGCTTAGATTCATCAAGCAGCATATTTAAAAAGATAACATATACACTTAGCCTGTTCTTTTTAGGTTCAAATAAATTCCTAGTAAACTTGTTTTTAAGAAAAACTACCAAACAAGTTTACTAGAAGTTTTCTTACTATTTTCTTATTTTTATTATTTTATTTTTTAGAGACTGGGTCTCACTCTATCACCTAGGCTGGAGTTTTGTCACAATGAAGGAAGAGCTAGTAGAGGCTTCATTTGGGCGTAATGGAAAGTAATTTGGTGACATGGACTTATGCTTACCAGGTCAAGTGGCACAAAATGTAAATGTTTATTTTTGTGGGTATATATATTTATAAGGTACATGAAGCATCTTGATACAGGCATGCAATATGTTATGACACATCACGAAAAAATAGGACTATTGATCTCTTCAAGCATTTATCCTTCGTGTTATAAACTATCCAATTATACTATTTTAGTTATTTCAGAATGTACAATTAAATGATTTTGTACCATAGTCACTCAGTTGTGTTATCAAATACTGGATCATATTCATTTTTTTGTACCTTTTTTTCCCCCATTAACTATACTTACCTCTCTCCTATCTCCCTACTATTCTTCTCAACCTCTGGTAAATATCCTTCTACTCTCTACCTCTATTTTAAAGATTAAATGTAACTTCAGAATTTAAGAATATCACTGTAATGTAAGAGCAATGCTTTAGTTTTGCAATTTCACTCTTTAAAGGGACAAGTTTCTTAGTTTCTTACTGATCTTGAATGTTTGATATTCTTTTATTAATTTTTTTCCAGTAAATAATAGTGTACTTTAATTAAAATGTAATTCAGATTAGATTCCAGCTCTGCTCAAACTACTGGATGCTTCCCATTTCCATCTGAAGTTATTCCAGTATCTTTACATAGAATATAAGATCCTGTACTGTCTTGGATATCCGCTCTTCTCTCAGACTTCGTCTCACCATTCTGCCCCTTTCTCAATGGACTACAGCAGTTAACATCCTGCCAGGATTTATACTTGTTCTTCCTGTCTGGGGCACTCATTCTAGATATTTCCATGAACACTCTCAAGGAGCACTTGAAAACTTGAACTATAGGTCTGAAAAATTAATAAGTACCTTATCAATCTTATTTTAGAGTTTGAGAAGACTTCATTTAGAAAACTACCTCAATTGCAGTGATTCCGTAAAAGGTTTATTTCCTTTTCCAGGAAAGAGTGGATATTTTAAACCATGAATCTGTTTCCTTAGAAAGATACCAATTAGCATATACTTTGAATAAACCCTCTGATATATAGTTATCTAAAATGGAGAATTTAACAATTCTCTAGATGCGTGATTTCATTTCCTGCAGTCAAGAGAGTGCAAAAGGGTATTTTAAAAAGTTAAGAGAATGAAATAAAAGGTAAAGGAAAAATCCAATGTAAATATCAGTTACCAATTTTTAGAAGAAATATGCTTTCAACTTCCAAGAGACCACTTTTTTTTTAAACTATTTCTTGGTAAAGTCATATTTCCTATTCTTTTATCATTAAATGCATTTTAATTCCAGACTACCAAATTAATATTGAAAATAGTTTTTCTAAGGAAATTATTCATATTTGATTGCATATGATTATATATAGATTTTTATATCTCAATTACATACCTTTTTATATCTCTTATTTTTTGAAAAACAGTAGATAATTTATAATATATTCAGCAATATTTTGCAACAAGCAAACTGAAAAATATATCTTTTGCTCATTTAAATATATTAGCTCATTCAAGTGTATCAGGAATGTGAAAATAGCTAGATAATTACCAGTATTTCTTTATTTTTGTGGCTATATGAGGTTTCACACTTTACATATTCTTTACAAAAATAATGTGTTCACACAAATACTTTGTTAGTCTTAAATTTCTTTACCATTGTATTCCAGAAACTGAATATATTTACTGCTTTACTAAAAGAAAAATGGCACACTTCAAAAATAATTTTGAGTAACAATGCTGGCATAATTTATACTCCAGAGAAAAGGTTGATACAATGTAGAGATTTTTAAATTGTTTTTGTTTTTAGATGTATGCATTTATTTAAATTGACACATTTGTATGTATTTATGTTGTACAACATGATGTTTTGAAGCGCATATACACTGTGGAGTGGTTAATCCAGCTAATTCAGATATGTATTTACCTCACGTAATTATTATTTTTATAGTGAGAACACAACATCCACTCCAGCATTTTACAAAAGTATAACATATTGTCATTGACTAGTCACCATGCATTACATAAAGGAGTATAGTTCTTAGGTGCAGTTTATGACAGGTGGATAACTAAGAAAGAAAAAATAATAAGCAACATTTTGTTTTAAGAAATTTTGAATATTGAATGTGCTGTCAATTTATCAATACTTAAAAATTAATAATTTATTTTATTGAATTACAGATCTAGAATAAACTAGATTAGTCCTAATTTCCATTTATGTGTTTTATAGATATTTTATAACAATAAAAAATGAGTACTATAGATACAAATTTTCAGTAATGTATTTTTAACCCAGAGGTATACCTTTTGAGTTCTTAAATCTTTTTATTGTGTAATTTTACTTTTAAAAATGTATCATATATTATTATTTAACCATAAAGACATTCTTTGCTATGGAATATGGGGGTTTTATTGTAATTTAGAATCACTATAACTCTTGCTTAGATTCTGCTGTAATCAATAGGTCACAAACAGCTAGGAACTTAGAGAGAATATAAGATCTTAATATTTCCACAAATAGCATTTATCTTCTTTTAGGTGCTCAGGTCAAAATATGTGGCAGCATTTATTGCTCCTCTCATATTTTATATCCAATTCAACAATAAATTTCTGTTTCCACTACTTTCAAAGCAAATGCAAAATCTTACCACTTACTACTATCTCTATCACTACTCCTTTGGTCCAGGATACTATTTTCTCTTGCCTGGTCTATTTAAAATGTGAGCTATGAAAAACAGTTAACAACTAGTCTGCCTGAGTAATGATTTCATGGAATCCTCAATTATTATAAACAATAAATATGGTCACAGTGGTAAATGGTAGTGACATAAAATGAAGGGAAGTAATTAAAGTTTAAGAGAAAGTGACAACTGGATTTGGGAGTGTATTCTCTGTAGAGAGGAAGGAAGAGAGTTTGATGAAGAACCAGTTCTTGGAATATTTGAATTCTAATAAATGTTGCTTAAAAGAAAATTGTTGTTAATGCAGTTTTCCAATGAATTCTATTGTATACTTTGAGCATAAATCTGATGGAAAAAAAGCTCCCTATATGTATTTAACAAATTTATGAACAGCAATAAATCACTTCTATTGCTAGGTAACTGACTTTCAGTAATAAATATACTCATCTTTCTTATGCATTAAAATAGTACTGATAATTAAGTCAAAACTCTGATAATAAAAATAAGTTATAGACATTTATATAAGATATATCATTATTTCAGTCTTTCTTCACTCCATTTATTTTTTGTAAAACTCTACTGGGTGCCAAGGTCCTGCTATGTAGTAAATGTGATGTGTAAAGTTAGGGCATATTCTATGTAGGTGAAAGTGTTTCCTGCTATGCCTTTCAAAAAAATAGCAGTATCTTGGAGGAGACAGAAATGGTTTCATGTAATTTCAAAATCTTAGTAAATAGCCAAAGAGAACATAAAGAAGCTCAAAGTTCTGACAAGACAAAGCTAGTTAACAGCCCAGAGAAATACAGGAGATGCCAAATAAGGGTAATATTTAGTCTCAGTTAGTATGGAAGGTACTGGGCATAATAACCGTATCTGGTAAAGAAAATGCCACAAGAATGTCAATAGAATTCTCACAACTTTAATGATATTTTAATGGAAATTTCAAAATGGGTATCAATATTTTAAAGCTAAAATAAATACATAATTTAAATGTTTTTTTAAAGTCTATTCCAGACTTTTTATTTACTAGTCGTTTATACTCAAAGGATAAAATAGGTAGAAATATTTGTCTAATATTTACATGCTTATTTTGGAGTACTATGTATGTCATTATTCATATTCACTTATACCCAAGACTAGTAATTATTAGACTGGCAAAATTTCCTTTCTTCTTGAAAAATTTTATTGCTATATATTCACTAAAGTTTTTATAAATACAATAAACATTTCAGACTTATCCTCATGAGTAAATAATATTTTTTTCACTTGAAACAATTAGGATTTGCTTCTATAGATCACTCTGAGTCTGGCAATAAACCTCATTGCTACAGCTGCACTCACTTCAGTGAGTTACTTTTTAATTACCAACAATTCTTCTCATTTGGCTTGGATGACCAGACTAGCATCTGGGAATTAAGGGGGAAAGAATGGCTTCTCCAAACAACAAATTTTCTTAGCTGTAAAAATCCTTTCTTGTTGTTGTTGTTATTATTCTTATTTTTAACTCAGATTTAATGTTATTATTTTTTCTTTCAATACTACTAATTTAAGGCAAAATACCAACAAAAAGCTAAAAAATAAGCTCTGGCAAAGTCTAATAATTAAATCAGCAGTCTGAGATTTCTCTCCAATGGAATTTTCAAACTTCAATGCCAATTGGCACCACCTATTTTAGAAAAGTGTAAACTCAATTTTAGAGGAGACTACTTTTCAGTCGAAATTATTTCTGTCATGGATGTCTGGGTCACCTTTCAAGCTGTAACATTTCTACTTCCTTTAGTCTCTTCCAAAATTCTGGGAAATAAGTTCCCTAGATAATCCACTAGACTGGAAATAACTAAACTAGCCAGCCTGAATAAAGAAGAGCTTCAAAACAGTATTTTCCATCTGAGAATTAGGAAAAAGAGAGACAATCTCCCAGACAGGTTTTAACATCTTTGGATACTCTGCTTATAGAAAAGTCTCACACAGAGTCTGTTGGTTAGTTCCCAAATCACACTCTGCTATAAGAGCTTTGCACTTCTTTCCTGTACATAAAGGAGTCATTATGTTCAACCATTATGTTCAGCAACTGCCTGGGCTTCTCTCTCCTCTCTTATGTATCTTCTGACTGCATTAAAAAAAAAATCTTTCTAAAAGAAATCACCCCTCTTTAATATTTTCAAAATAATACATTTGATAAATCAAGTTCTAGCACAACATACGGTATTTTCATCAGTTCAATTTAGAAGGCAAAACAGCATTTAATATTTCACAACCAGGTAGAGGTATTTAACATTCAGCATTATTTACTGAATGGTATCCTTCAGCCTCAAAAAAATTATTGACAATGGAAATTAAAAAGTGTGCATATTAGCAAAGATCTTAGTTCTTATAGGTTCTATATTCTGGAGGGAAACATTGAAAGCCAATAAAAAGAGAAAAATAGAATTAGGTTAAGGTTTAGAGAGGACATTCCAGAAAAGTCACCAAGAAGGAACTTCTTGTGTATTCAAAGAAACTGAAAAAATGCAAATATGGTGGAAGCTGAGGTAAGGTCGAATATTTCACTGCCAGCTAAACGGCTAATGGCAAGTCATCATGGGCCTTGTAGGCAAGCAATAAGGATGTTTTTTGGCACTGGAATTCAATAGTTTTATGCTAAAGACTAAGACAATGTAATTTTTATTAAGAAACATCAAGGTATCTTCAGAGCAAGAATTGAAGCAACAAGATCATATAAATGCTAATATCAGTAGTCACTGTAAGAAATGATATTGGATTGGATTAAATAAGGATGGAAGCAAAAAATTTGAAGAAAAGTAAATGGAAAATTGGGTGGTTTTTTTGTTTTGTCTTTTGCTATGAAAGTAAAGCTATCAAAATTATCTAATGGCTAATATGTGGAAGGATCGGTAGGAAATATCCATATTGAATTATAGTTTTGCCTTTAATAGTTGTCTGGATGATAGTGCTATTTACTGATATATAGAAAATGCTTAGGTGGAAGCACATTCAAATTGAGGACAAGATTCTATTTTGAACACATTAATTCTAAGATGGCTAATAGACTTGAAATTGACAGTATTGACTAGTACTAGGAAATTTTGACTTGAAAGCACAGGTGAGGTCAACCAGAACATTTAAATTTCGGAGTAATTAACAAATGGATAATATTTAAGCTGTAAGACTGGATGAGTATACATATTTCAAAATATATTGTGCCATATAAATATATACAATTATAATATGTCAATTGAAATAATAAAACAAAAGACTTCATGAGTTCATCTAGGATAAGTTAGAGAAAATAAGGGGCACACAAGTCTCAAGCATAGTGCATTCTACAATGTAGGATCCAGTAAAGAAGGTTTAGTACTAATAGCCAATGAGAGAGATGTGAAGTTCTAGAAGCAAAGAGAAAGAATGTTTAAAGGAGAAAATAGTACAGAGAGTTAAATGCTGTGGCTAATATATATTTAAGTACAGAAAGTTAAATGCTGCTAATATATATGTTTTAAAGTAAAGTGGCTATTAGATCAGGCAAACAAAGAGTAGTTTTAACAGAATAGGGCTGGCATTCAGATACAGTAGAAGGAACACATAGAGAAAGTTTCAAATATAACACTTTATGGATTTTGGGGGGCTTTGTGTTTGTCTGTTTTTACAAAGAGAACACACAAATAGAGATGGAAGGAACTAGAGAGAAATGTGGATATCAGCACTTCTTAATAATTTCAGAAAATATTGAAAATTAAAACATAACCTCAATTTTTCATATAAGAAAGTAATTTTAATAGGTATTAAAATCACTTTATGAATGTGTCCATTCTTTACCAGAATAGCTCTATTATAATTAAACTCAACAGTATTTATTAACCATGGCCTCAATTCAATGTAGAAAGCTATGAACTAGACTTCAAATGCAGGAACTATCATTCATAACCTCCAAAGATCTGCTTTTGTATATAGTACTGCATTTGATTACATTCCCAAATTTGATTATGTAACTTTTGCTATTCATGAGGAACACCAAAGTTCCAAGAGTAGATTATTTCCACCCCTTAATTTCACAGGTTTTGATCCCAATCAACATCTTGCACCCAAACTCCATCTTAGCCAGTCTCTAATTTCCAGAAGGCCCAGCCTGAGAAAATAGTTTAAAAATAATATTCATTCTGTAATGTCAACACTACAGGTTTTTTTTTTACTTATGAGTTACTTTTAAGAGAAAATTAGAGTATACATTATTATTTTTAAATCATTTCCTATAGAGTTAAATAAGGTCTTTTTATTATATTTTCTTCTCAGCAGCCTTAAGTATCATGCCTATCAAATGATGTTATGCCTGGCATAAATTCAAAAGGAATTTTCCTTTACATTTATTCATCTAAGTCACAATACATAGACTTGTTTCATATTTAAAGTAGATCTTGCCTATACAGTTTGTGATTTTAACTGAATTCTCTTAATGATGCTGTTTTATTATTAGGAGAATAGATTATTTGCCTAATTTATAATATTATTTACCTTTTCTCTATTCTAGCTATTGCTGGAAACCATTCATTTCTATTGAAATTATTCATTTTGTTTTTCAGTATGGAAGATTTGTTTCATGTTAGGTCCATGTATTTGACCCCTGGAATTTCCAGTTGCTGTGTATACACATGTGTGGATGTATGTGTACATATATACATGCATGTCTTATTTTCTCATACTATCTTATACATTTTTTCCAAACTGACTCCCATACTACCCAGTCTCTGGGATCCCTACTACTGGATATGGTTTGGCTGTGTCCCTGCCCAAATCCCATCTTGAATTGTAACTCCCACAATTTCCATGGTTCATGGGAGGAGCCCAGTGGGAAGTGATTGAATTATGGGGGCCAGTCTTTCCTGTGCTGTTCTTGTGAGAGTGAGTCTCTCAAGATCTGATGGTTTTAAAAAGAGGAGATTCCCTGCACAAGCTCTTTTTGCCTGCCACCATCCACATAGAAGGTGACTTGCTCCTCCTTGCCTTCTGTCATGATTGTGAGGCTTCCCCAGCCATGTGGAACTGTAAGTCCAATTAAACCTTTTTCTTTTGTATATTGCCCACTCTTGGGTATGTCTTTACCAGCAAGCATGAAAATGGACTAATATGCTACTGTATTTCCCTTTTAAAAGCAAAGCAAAACAAACAAGAAAAAACCCAGCTCTCTCCTGGAATTTTAAATTTTCTTGCTTTAATCTGTGCAGAATTCTTACCAGGTTTCTCAAACCCTCATGGCTTCCTTCATTGGAGACTTGTTTCCTTTACCCTTAACCTTACCTTGCTTCATTTTATCCCTCAGTTATCCATGTATGGTCACTTCAATGTATTTTAATATATTTTTAATAATAGGTATTCAATGTTAAATTTCTAATTCCCTTCATCCCTAAAAATATATGTCTAATCAGCCTGTTCTCACTACTTGGTATATAATTTGGTAGGAGAAAGAATTTGAAGTGAAAAAGCATATCTCTTTCAGTATTTGAAAACCAATCTCCACTGTCCTCTAGGATTTAGTAATATTAATGAGAAATCTAATACAGTAAGTCTTCACTTAATAAGATTGATAGGTTCTTGGAAACTCGACTTTAAATGTAATGTTATATAAGGACACCAGTTTTACCACAGGCTAAGTGACATAAACGAGTTAACCTTCTAGGGCATATTTCTGGTTATAAAAAATATTATGAAAACACTTATTCAATAAAGATTCAAAAGCACTTTTAATATTCAACATTCAAATAAATGTGAGCTATACATTCAAGAGAAATTAATAAAAACTAGTAAGATAATTATGTACCCAATTTCTTGGTGAATCAGTGAATAATGGCAGTCCTAGAAGTGTGGGGGTAAAACAAGGAATATGTTTGCAAAGCAAACATTGCTAGAAGCAGCTCCTATCACTATGCAGTTCAAAAACAAACAATCCCAACTATCCAAGTCTCACTGAGCCCTTTTGAACCACATTTATTAAGACAAATATATGAATTTTAATAAGCAAATAACATTCTAGAGATGGCTGCATGCAAACATGTAAAACCTTTGAGAGAATACAGCCCTCCAGGGAGACTATTACTATGACTATTGGAAGAATAATACCAAGTGTTTGGAGTATGCTCCTTACCCAGAGTTTCCATAAACCAAATGAACTAAAATCAAGCAGATCAAAGAATAAGCTAAATAAAGAGTTTACTCATTTAACAAAGCCGTTTCTTCGTTACTGCCCTACAACTGAATCCCTATAATCTTCATTTGATGTATTTCTCTACAGGCCACAAGGGTCAGCAGCTGCACAGATATTTCTCTGTTTAGCCAATTCTATTATTTAGCATAACTTTCACAAGACAAGTTAGTCTGCTGTGTAACTAAAGCCTTTACAGTAGAATCTGCTTTATCCTGAGGGATACCTTTCTAATCATTGCTTATTTTACTCCAAACCATGAAAAAAGGATCAAATAAATGATGTCCTTTTAGAAAAGTGAAGTCCTCCTGGCAATGTTCTTTTTAACCCATGATGCAGACCACATCGTTTATTGTCTTGCACTTGTATGATTATTGCCTACAAATTTTTGTTTTACAGTAATTAGAATTTATTCATTCACACATTTCTAATCTGCTTATTTCACTTTAGGGTTGCTGGTGTTCAGAGGCAATATCCAGGTGACTCAGGGCACCAGGTGGGAACCAACTTGCCTAACAGGCACAACTCTGAGATGTGGGAGGAAACCAGATACCCAGAGAAAACCCACACAGACATAAGAGAATGTGCAAACTCCATAGAGGCAGTGTCCCCAGCCAGAAATAATTTTCTTTTCTCATCAAAGTTATAACAAAACATTGAACAAGTACTTTGACAACCTGCTTTATCATTAAATTATTGCAACTTTGTAGATTACCTACTTTCTCTATGAAACCCAAAATTTCTGCATGTTTGTTGTTCTGATTGTTCACAATGATTTTTAGAGGTATTGGTACAGGTTATATTTATGTCATTTGGTAATATTAGTATAAAGACTGCTTTTTATGACCTTTTAAAAATTTCTTTTGAAAAATGTTTTAATTTTTTAGTTTTTCATTTTTACTTTGAAAAATATGTTCTTGTCAAGATATTGAACCAATGGTGGAGTCTTCATTTTGGTACATAGTAAGGACTTGATATTTTAAATCAATATCTTCATTTTTTGTCATTTTATGAGCAATTTCCTTAATGTAATTTAGCCCTTCTATTGACTTTTTAAAAAATATTCTGATGAGCAAAGAAAATCTAGCAACTTCATTTTTTTAAATAATTGATTTAATCCTCAGAAACACTTAGGAATAGATAAGGAGGGGAATCAATGGTGTGGGATGTAAAACAGAAAAGCTCAATTTCAGGACAGCTACCTTTAAATGTTCAGTTACTTTAATGGTTAATTCTATTATTGGCTAATTCTATTTCTTTCTCTTTCTCGTTCTCTTTTTCTCTCTCTCTTAGCCCAGATGGTGTGTGAGCACATGGGTGTGTAGGAAATAAGCTTGCATGATCTCATACCAGCCATGAAGGAGAATCTGTAGAGCAGCAGGCTGTGCTCTGGCTGGCCCCTCATGGTTTTCCACTGTGGTAGGGGTGGGGATAGATATGACTAATCTATTCTCCATGGGTGAGCTCTGGCAATAACAGCTGTGGCTGATGACCTCCTGGTTTCTTATTCTAGTATGGCCAGAGCCTACCTAGATCCCACAGACTATTATTTTTACACTGCACTGTGTGCTCTCACCTGTGGGATGACTGTGCTTCCTAAGACGTCTCTGTATTGCTGCTGTAATGAAGTACCACAAGCTTACTGGCTTAAAAGAATAAAAATTTATGATTTTATAAATATGGGGTTCTAAAGCAAAGTTCAAATGTAAAAGTGTTGGGTGGGCTATGTTCCTTCTGGGGGCTCTATAGGGGAACTGGTTTCCTTGCCTTTTCCAGTTAAAAGTTTCCTGCAGTCCTTGATTTGTGGCCACCAGGAATGTATTATAGTCTCTCTCTGCCCTGTTTCTATTATCCCACTTTATTCTCTGACTCTGACTTACCTTTTTCTAATCAAGACTCTTGTGATTACATTGGTCCCCAACTAGATAATGCAGGATAATTTCCATACCTCAGGAACCTTAACTTAATCACAGCCCTGAATTCCTTTTGCCATGCCATGTGGTACATATTCACAGATTCCAGACAATAGAGTATCCTTCGAGTAAGCTGGGGAGGACATTTTCTGTTTAACATTTACCATGGCCTTTGGGATACCGAGTAACCTTGCCCCACCAATAATGACTACTTCATCAATTTTGCCAGGCACAATTAACAGGCACATGTCATATACCTCTATGGAGCACTGGAAAGCGAAGCTATAAACTTGGAAAGCTCATTTTCTGTCCTATTACCATTTATTGTCATATTCATTTTGTTTCATTTACTCAATGAATGCATGTATCATCTCCTGGAGAAATCTATTCTGAGTATCTAAACTGGGATCATGAATCAGATACAATTCTATTTCCCTTTATTTTTTAGAGACATGGTTTTGCTCTGTGACCTAGGCTGGAGAGCAGTGGTGCAATCATAGCTCACTGCAAATTCAAGCAATCCTCTCACCTCAGCCTCCCAACTAGCTAGGGATCATAGGCGACCACACCTAATTTTTTAAATTTCTCTTTTGTAGAGAGGGGTCGCAATGCTATATTGCTCAGGTTGGTCTTGCACTCCTGGCCTCAAGCTATCCTCCTGCCTTGGCTCCCAAAGTGCCAGGATAACAGGCATGAGCCACCACACCTAGCCCTTTTGATTTTGATTGTCCCTTTACTATATCTAGAAGCCTATTGCTTCTTACTCTAGTTGTAGGAATTATACAAGAAAAATGCATGTTTCTAACAACTTGCTTCTAGTTGCCCCCCACCCAAAAAGCCAGGCTTTTCCTTCCCTTGCTTTTATTCCATTTTCTCAAGATGGCCTTCTTGTTTTGTAAGTTTGTGATCATCTTTTTGGATGCATATCACTTAGTATTTTATAACCTCTCCTTTAAAAGACCTCAAATATTAATCCAGAGTTAATCACTATTAATGTTTATATGTATTTGCCAAATTTTCAAGATCAATTCTAATTTTGTGTTACTCTCACTGTGGAAATATCACAGCGTTGGCAATCTTATGACTTGTGTTCAGAGTCTAGTTTCAAATGTGTTATCTGACCTTGGGAAAATCAATATATTTTCAGGCCTTTGTTTTTCTTTGGTATCAAATTAGGTTTTCTAACTAAATATTATTTGAGAAGCAAAGTTTAGATTCTCTGATCCTGAGAAATCCACTATATATTTATTTGTAGCTAGATGTATGGAACTACTCATATTAGGAAGAAATTGTGAATAGCCTTGGGGTATGTCAAAGAGAACCAGAGCTGGACATTAAAGTGATGTTGACACATTTTACTTAGAAACTATTGCAATAAGGGAAAATAGACTTCAGTATTTAACTGAGCTCAATCTCAAATATAGGAAGGGCAAATAGGAATTTATAGCCAAGGGGAGGGAGGTAATGGACAGAAAATTACTAAGAGAAAATATCAAGGGGATTCTTGCTAAACTGACTTAAGCAGGATTCTTGCTACAGTGAGGCTATGTAGGCCTGAGGTCAAGGGCCAAGGACAAGACCTAGTCCAAGAGAGGGCTCGGAGGAGCCTGTGGGAAGATCAGTCTCTGTGACTTTCTTACAACACCACACCAATGCTGTGCCTCGGAGAGAATGAAACAAGGTCTTGATAAAAGGTTATATTAGGAACCAAATATAAATATGTAGCAGTATAGCATTTCTCAAATTTTCTTGAATGTCACAAACAGCAGAGAAGCTTCATAAATGTGAGTGCCTTGGCCTCCTATGAGAAATTAGTTTATGGCTAGGATTCAGAACTATTAATATTTGTGTGGATTATCACCAACATATTTTTAGCTTGTTTTAAATTGCTTTACCCTCTTGCTTACAATGGCAACATATGTTTTTCTTTGTTGGGAGAGGGTAGAGAACATTAAAATAATACAGAAAGAATAATATAATTATCATTACCTTAATCTTATATCCCAATCCAGAAAACATTGCATTTAGGGAATTCTAGTGATAAGAGCGTGTTTGAAAGAGAAATTGAAAAGAGTATACAAAACAGTAACAACATAGGTCTTATACCCATAGATAAAAGGAAGTCTGATGTTTTTTGCCAATTCTGGGTCCTAAGTTGCTCAAGAGGTTCATTGTGGAATTTTGAAATTAAAGTTTTAAAAACCATGTGATTATTTTATGCCTCTACCAATTATAGCTTCAATTATGACATCTCTGTGCATGGAAATATGGGTCATTGAACATGTTCCAGAAATGAACATAAAAATGTTTCTTATTCAATTTCGTGGAAAAGACTATCTGCATTGTCACATAGTATACTTATGAAAATAACAGTATGGCCAATTAGGTGTTGAATTCTTTAAATATTTTCCTCTACCTATATGAGATTTTTGCCTAGAAAATGGCTTTGCCAAAACAAACAAGAAAACAAATCAGTTGTTTAATTTATACAATCAATGGGCTTAGAGCTAACTTTGGGATGTGACAATTCTAAGCATTAACTATAATAAAGGTACATACATTTAGTACCTAAAGCCATCACAAAACTCAAAAAGAAACAATTCATATCATTAATTTTGGGCTATAATTTTAGTGAAAACTAATGTATTGATTCATAAAATTGCATATTTTATATTTAACTATTAATGATGTATTATTTCTATTTAGATATTCAGAATTACAAATTAAAAGCATGATTTGCTAGCATTTTTTACAATACTGTGTTGTGTGAGTGCAATAAGATATGACATGCTTGTGTGATGTAGAGCCAGTTTCATGTCAATTATATGAAAAGTAAAGCTGTTTACAAGCCAAATGATCGCCTTTGAGTTCAAGCTCTCAAACTGTGAATACCACGGGTGGTTTCTTGGCATGCAGATTTCTTCCACCTGTTCTTAGATGAAACATAAATGTGAACCATAGGAGATGTGATTTTCAGGGCTAAATAGAAACCATTTACTTTATAACTTTGCAACAGAAAACTAACAGTATGGCCAATTAGGGGTTGAATACTTTAAATATTTTCCTCTACCTATATGAGATTTTTGCCTAGAAAAATGTCTTTGCCAAAACAAGAAAACAAATCAGTTGTTTAATTTATGCAATCAAGTTAGACAAATTTAACAGAAAAAATTGAGGCAATAATATAGAAAATTCAGGTTAAATAAAATTCTACTGAGTGTTTAACTTTGTTGAGTTTTATTGAAGTTTAATTTGAATGACTGGAATCTTTGGATATGCATTTCATTTAATCTATAGAAGCAGGTTTAAGGAAGTAGTCAAGTAGAACCACGGTAGCCTGAAGGAGTTACTTTACCTTTCTCTTGTGTATTATTTATAAGTAAATATAAGAAGTAGTAGAATGAATTGTATGCCATCTTAAATTATTAATGTAAAAACCAGAACATTCAGTGCTGACTGCTTTGAACTGCTCTCTTTCCTTTCGTAAGTGTAATGAGAGAATTGCTTTGTTAGTAAAATTGCTTGGACCAAGGGTGGTACCTGACTCAGTTGGACTCAGAACTGGTAAGCAGATTAATATGGAAGTAATAATTCTCATTTGGAAAAAAACTAAAAATAAAACTTGGAGTTTTTAATATCTCTCTTAGCATGGACATAAATCATACCTCAACAAAATAAAAGCAGAAACTGATAAAACAGAAAAAAAAATATTTGAGAAAGAGTTCTTGGAAGCACACAGGTCACAGTTTCTCAAATGCATTGGCCCCCTTTCTCAAGAGCTTAGTTGTTAAAATATTCTTTGGAGTATAGGATTTGTATATGTCCATGATTTCTTAAGCTACCTTAAGAATTTCTATCAACTGAAATCAAGAGTACTAATAAAATTAGCTTGAGATTAAACAAGAGTCAGTTCCCTTTGTTTTAATAAGAAACGATCTTCACATTTGAAACTCATATCTTATCAAAACTAAGGATGTACATGAATAATAAATAAACCTCATTATATATACTTTTGAAAATATCAATATTCTTAAAAAATAAAGACATCTCTTTAGAAACCAGATTGGCAAGATAAAGAATAGGCAATGCCAGACAATTATCATGCTACAGGACTACTAAAAAGAAAAAAAAATAGCTTAATTATATGAAAACATTTTTTCAATTTGGATGTGCTAAAGATAATATGCCCAAATATTTGGTTAAAATAAAAAAGCCTGTGATTAACAGCATTAGCACTGGGAATGGTTGGAGACATAAGAGAATCATTTTTAAGATAAGCATTTTAGTCATTAAATGCAATATTTTGGAAAAATTTATTCTGAAAGCCCTTTTAAACAAAATGATCAATCATGGAATGAACATATATATATATGAGGATGGGATGAAAGAAGTAAGTAGACTTAGATTTATTACTACTGGTAATGAAGACAGTATGGCATACGTATTCTCACAAAATTGTAATCAACTTCCTTATGCATTTTTAAGACACTTCATCATGTTTTAATTGACATAATAATCAATTGTGGTACTGAAAACACTACACAACTATCTAGCTGAATTCTGGAATAAATTTGTAAACACAATAATAGGTTTTATGAGTTTTCCTACAAATCCAATGAACTTCTTTATTTTCTCTAATAATGGAACCCCAAATTTACATTAAGTTACTATTGCTTCCTAATTTTCATTTTTTTTTTCAAGTAAAGTCAATTTCACCTGTAACTACAGAGACAAGGACATGGCCCAGTGTTGACAACTCAGAATAGCTGACCATGAAAGAGGTCATGTAACC
Source organism: Cheracebus regulus (assembly GCA_963574635.1). NCBI lineage: Eukaryota > Metazoa > Chordata > Mammalia > Primates > Pitheciidae > Cheracebus > Cheracebus regulus. The sequence goes on from CAUYQU010057130.1 coordinate 47,896, forward strand.
TAATTAGAGCCATTGAGACACCATCTTTGAACTTTCCTTGGTCTATGCCTAGAGGGTGGCTCCGCTTTTTACACAACCTTGGAGTCTGGCGGACATGAGTAGGAACTACTATGATGTGGCTGCATGTGTACACTGCCTGGTAATGCTCTGTCTGAATGAAATGACTGCAATGAAACCAAACGGCAGGTCTAAGGACACACTGGAGCACCCGAATCCTAGATTCAGCTTCACTTAACTGTGGCTTTTGAGCAGCATAACTTCCAAGTTCCATTTTACTTAATTTATATTGGCATTTTCTTTACCTTAAACTCAAAAAATAATTAACTGGAAAGTTGAGACTCTGAAAACAATGTGGAATCTAGGAGACAAACACATAGAATTATGAGCTGTAATTACCATCTGGAGTATCAACATCTCTCACAACTATTTATTGCTCTCTCTTTTTTTAAATTTTGTCAATTCCTGCTCCTAAAGGTCAGATACTCAAAATCATATGTGTGTAAAATCTCCAGCTTCCTCAATGGAACTGAGTATATGACCCAAACTGATCCTTATTTCCTTCGGGTTAAGGAAAAGCCATATAATATTGGGAGTTTTGGGATTATCTTCTGTTTGCAACATAGCTTAAGAGGCATAAGCAGGAAGTGAAGGACATATGTGGAACCAAGTGGTTGTAATAAACTTTTCTTTTTTACATATATGTACACTAAAACAATTTGCTACTTAATACTTACACTGTCCTACCAAATATTTTAACCAACTTAAATGCAACTTCCACAATTGTTAAGAATATGTTGGAAGAAGCAGAAACCATAGGATGTGGAGTCTGGTTTTTATTCAATATGTGAATAAAATCTCCACATTCATTTTCTCTGTTTTCTTGCCTTTATTTCCTTCCTTTGTTGTATTTTTCTGAGACTCCTATCCCATGCTGGGTTTGATCTATGATCTTCTAGCAGCATCAGAGGGAGCTAGAATAAAAATAAAAATTTTATAGTGCAGTAATTAGAGTAACAGGTAGAGAGATCAGTAAATACACGGCTCAGTGCTAAATTCTTGCAGATGTTTCTGACTGAATACTTGCCAGGAATTTGATAGCAATGTGTGACTGTTTCTGGGAGCTGCAGACGATCAGCTCTCCCTTTCTGCACTTCTAAGTAGAAGGTACTTACAAGCAATATAATGAAATAACTTACATCTCTCTAGTTTGTTGAGCCAGAGACAACATCTGAATCTTGGTTTTTTTTCAAATCTCCTTTATGAAATTTTCAAAAGCACCATTGTATGATTGCTGAAAACAAAAGTATCTTTTAAATCATAATTATCTGAGTTTCAAACATCTGCTGATAATTAGTACTCTTTTTCACACAAAATTATTTTTAGTACGGAATTGTCATAGTTGTTTTTGATTGTGAGATTATCTAAGGATTAAGGCAAAATTATGGCTATCTTTGGACCTATCTCAACTCTAATACCTCCTGGAGATGTTAGAATCTGGAAGATCTTGTAGCCATAATTTGCATAAGGCCTCCATGCAATTCTTATATTCAGAAAATACTGTTAGATACTGATTTAGCCTTGACATAAATTTAAACCATAACTCTCCATTTCTGCTATACCTTCTACAGCTAGTTAGTAGTAAAAAAAAAAAAAAAAAAAAAGGAGTTCCTGTGTCTTTTGTTCCTCAATCTACTCCAAAGCCAACATCTTCCCCCATGTCCTTCACATAAATCCTTCTTCCTAAAATTGTACTCTTCTCCCATGACTTAGTTTGTGTTGACATATCAAATTAGCATAGACTGGGCAGGCTAACCACTGAACATTTATTTTTCTGAGTTCTGAAAGCCAGGAAGGCCAAGGTCAAAGGGCTGGCAGATCCACTGTCTGTTGCGTGTCCTTTTAGTGCTGTCTCTCTTCACATGGTAGAGAGATAGAAGAAGCAAGCTCTGTCCTGTGTTTTTATATAAGTGCACTAATCTCTTCACAAGGGCTTACCTCTTATGAAGTAGTTACCTTCCAAAAGCTGTATCTTCAAATACCATAACACTGGATATTAGAGTTTCAACATACCAGCTCTGGGGAACACATCCAGTACACGGCAACACATATTTTTGTTTTCTTGATATACAATATGTAGTTAACCTTGTGAAATTGTTTTCTTCATGTGTGCTGCATAATATGATATTAAATCAGTTTTTGACTTTTATATATTGACTTTTACTTTAGTTTTACAGCAACTCACATTCTTTATCCTCCAAAGCAGTTTGGGTTCTGGTTTGGAAATAAGAGAAACTAACTGTAGCTAATGTAAGCAGAAAAGAAACTTATTGGCAGGATATCTAGCTGTTCAAAGAATCACCAGAAAGGCCAGAAGGACAAAGTTGAGAAAATCAGCAGGAAAAAAGGAAAGCTAGGCAATGTGAAATTTGACAAATATCATATCACAGAAACAGATCTTTATTGTTTTTTCTGGGATTCTCTCAATGAACACACTTTATTGGCTACCAATAATATCACTTCTACCTAATTTCCACACCACTGACACTGGACATATTTTCTCAATTGGCCATTTACTTTTCAGCTATTTCCTTAATGTCCAAGTAGCAAGTGGGAGCATTTAAATGCATGATTATGGGTCATGTGCTCATTTCCAACACTAGAGGAGATTTAAAAAGATAGTATTTGAACTCTTTTTCTCTCATAGTACAGGTAGAATAATTCAGAATCACATCATGGGAAATTAAAACAGGTAGTATCATCACTTGCTGGTTTACAAAAATACAACTATTGATTCTAATAATACACATGTGTAATTCTTCCCATACATAATTTTTCAAACTAAAAAATTGTCCCCAAAACATAAAACTATTCTCTGTTCAATGTAAAATTCATATACATGCGACAAAGTGACCCAAAGTGAGGCAAGCCACATTATTACAAACAATGCTAAGACCCAGGTATCCTGGTGTTGTCCATTTCTCTTCTAGTTCTGACCTGATGTTATCTAAATATTGTCTCATGTACAGGACAGATTGCCAAGCTAGCCACAGTGAATATATTCTATATATGGTTTGGGGAAAATAAGTAATAAAGGCTTTATATATATTCACATAGAGAGACAAAGGAAGGCAAATGATTTTAGAAAATAAAATTTCTTATTTTACAACTGAATTTTAGGGGGATTCATGACCTTTCTTCTCCATTAACTATACCATCTTCCCTATGATTTCAATAAGGAGTTCAGCTGGTCAGATTCTAAGTCTTCTTTTATAACATAAACTTTCCTTTCTGAAGGACCTGCACCCATGGTGCCCTGCTTTTATACTGTTGCAATAATCTTCTATTAAAATTTACCATTAGATACAAAATAATAGAGCCTGCCCAGAGAGAATTTGGGCTCCATTTGAACTCTCTTTGCTTCTAAACTTTAGAAATCACCCTAACTAAAATCAAAATTTCCATTTTTCTCCAAATGGTATCAGAAACTACAGAAGACAAGCTGCTGTTTCAGCCTTTAGTTCAATGGAATCACAGAAGAGGGGAAATCTATTTGAGGTAGAAAAATCTCTAAATTGCACAAGATGACAGTCATGGAAATAGTAAGCGAATTTTTTTTGAATGGATACTTAAGGGTAGCCATGGGAAGTACCACCCTCTACTTCTGCTGATTGACTTCCAGACCCTTGAGGAATATATTCTGTACCTTGCACTGTGTTATTTACAACTGATGCCTGACAAGGGAAACTAGCGATCCCCATTGACTTTGGCCCACTTCCTTTCTTATTTTGCTGTATAATGAATTTCTTTGTCAGAAGCAATGCTCTATAAAAGACTAAAGTGGTTTGCAATCATTTACTAAGTGCACAGACAGTAGTACTAGCAGAGGCATAAAATCAGAGAAGAATTTTTAAAACCCAAATGAGTAACTAAGTTATTCACAAACTGCTACTCTCTCCAACGTATAATGAATAAATAAAATTGAACATTTCAAGGTTATTCTAAGGATGTAATACAATATTAGGGGCTTAAAGCTTCTTACTTCTGCTAAGTTGAGTACTTGGTGGCAGCAATCACTAAAATAGCTTTAGTTATGGGAAGACTATACCGTTGATTATATGTATAGCCTCCTATTTACAAAATAATCTCCTTACAAAGTCTTTTTGAAAGTACTTAGTGGCAAGTTAAGGAGACATACTTCCTTAGCTTGAATAATCTTGCTGTATTAATTATTAAAGTTTCCTCTGACATAATGTCTTTTTGGTGAACATTCATATGTGACACAAATATGTTTATTGATGGGACCGTTATACAAGATCTCTCTAAAAGAATCCTCCTCATTGTTTAATAATTTTTTTCACTTAACCACCCAACAAAATTAATTACTCTTGCTATAAATTGTAAGACACTCCTATCTCATATCATTTTTTTCCAAGCAAAGAGAACCATAATATGTACTACTCTAAAAAATATCTCTGGCAAAACATTGCTTGATCTCATGGCCTTCAGAACCACTCCTGAGAAGACTATACTGGTATCACAGTTCATTTTACTTTATTAGTATATAAGGTAAACTCATCTATAAAATGCTATATTCTGTTTCAAATTATCAAGGAAGTCTCCTTACAGAAAAATTGTTAATTGAGAAAGAGGAGGTTAGAAAGTTGGAATACAGTGGGAGATTAATGACTCAGTTTATGATGTGCACCCAGAATTATGTCAATTCAACAAAAACAATTCATAAAGAACATTTTGCATCATGTAAGAATATGATAACCATTCATATTAGTCCATTTGTGTTGCTATAAAAGAGTACCTGAGGTTGAGTAATTTATAAAGAAAAGACGTTTATCTGGCTCATGGTTCTTGCAAGCTATACAAGAATCATATGCACTTCTGGTAAGTGCCTCAAATGGTTGCCATTCATGGTGGAAGGGGAGAGGGTGCCAGAATGTACAGAGATCACAGGCAATAGAAGAGACATGGGTAGGGGAGTGCAAGGATGTTTTTATCTACCAGCTCTTATGGGAATGAACAGAGTGGGAACTCACTCATTATCTTGAGGACAGTACCAAACCATTTGCGAGGGCTCTGCCTCCATAATCCAAATATCTCCCATTAGTCCCTACCTCCAATACTGGGGCTCAAAATTCAAAATGAGCTTTAAATGGGTCAATGGAACCAAACTATAGTATCATTCAAGGTCTCAGCTGCTGTACTCTTTCATGGCCTATTACCAATCCAGAAGCTATGTCTGAAAATGATAATGGTCACATAACAAAGGTGACAGTCTTGATTTAAAACTAAAATGTTTCTGCTGTGCTTTCGGACTGTGGGTTACTGTAGTCTCTGTAGAACATTCTGAAATGTCACAAATGCTTGAGTGCTACTAGATTTTCTGTTTCAAAGAGTCCAGTGGCAGAGGAACTAATTTATCATTAAGGGTTACATGGAGAAAATTTTCTTGCATTGCAGTGAGTCTCATTTAATCTTGGCTGTCTTTCAGTTCACAAAGTAAAGAGTTTGAGTCAAACCTCTTGCTTTTGTTTTTCCCATTTTTGGTGGTGGTAAGCAAAATGTAGAGCAATTTTTTTCATGATATGCAGGAATCACATATGCTTCCCTAAACTGAAAGTTTTACATGTTCTGTTGGATATGTGTCCCTGTCTCTGACAAATATATTACCACATTATTTAGATTATTTATTAATTTGAAGTCAAGTCAGCATGATGCATATAGTGGGTCCATTGGAATGAGAAGACATTAAAGATCCCTAAAAACAAAAAGTGATACCAAATTTGAGAAATAACCTAGCCCAGGAAAAAATATTGAATGTATAATCTACTAGGTAAAAGAAAACTGATTGTGATGTTCTATGTTTATTAGGGTAAAGGCGAAAACATTTCCATATCAGTAGCGTTGACAGGAAACGAACTGATTTGATCTGAAACAAAACAAAAGCTATAATCATTGGTTAATGTACTACCATTCTCTAAGACTTCTCAGCTTTCATTTCAAACCAAACTAAATTAAGCTGGCTTGCTACAGCAATTACCATCCTCATATATTAAAGCTTCCAAATTCTTATGATTCAAACAAGGACATATAATTGCTTTTAATGGACTATTTTGATATTGAGAAGGAACTGCTATTATTTTAGGGTCCTCTCTTAAATATATATTCCATACTTATATTTATATATTATTTATATATCATATATACACACACATATACATACACACACACACACACATATATATATATATATAGTTTAATAATTAATATAAAGTAGTATTTCCTGCTTGGAAACACATACTATATGCTAGGAATCACACATGACAAGATATAACTTTAGGACAGATGGGATATAATCAAAATATATTTATATTATTTATAGACTGAGGGTCTATTGGGAATATTTCATCTTTAAGAAAAATTAAAATTAGATAAATAAATTGGGCTTAAAAGAGTCAATGGATATATGCTTTCAATAAATAATTAACTAGATGATTTGGAAAAATATTTTATTGCAAACAACTACTTGTCAAATCAAGTAAAAGTGCATCGGAGAAGAACAGGGTAGTGAGAAATTGTGAAATCAGAGTCTGGGCAAGGAGAGAAGGCTAAATAGATAAAATGGACATTTGGGATATTTTCTCTTGTAGAAGACTAATGATGTTGGATGCAACAGCTGAGAGTTTGAAAAGCTGAACAAAGCTTTCCGCAGACTCATGGACCTAGAGGGACAAACTTGGACTTCAAAACCACCTGAAAAATCCATAGGACTTGGAAAAGGGCCTACAAACAGCTATAATGAAGCAATAAAAGTAAACTGGAAAGAAATAAGATTTCACCAAAACTGAAGACAGCTTCAGATTATCTCAATTTCATAATTATGCCAGAAGCAAGATAAAGCAATAATTATTGGTTAATATACTACCAGAAGAAGATAAATTCTCTCTAAATGAAGATTACATAATACAGGGCCTCAAATTGTCTTCATAAAGCATAGTATAATATGGCAAATGCTCAATCAAAAGGAGCATAAGGAACAAAATGTGAGTCAAAACCAACAGCAACAACTAGAAAGAGACACTGACCCACAGAAGACACAGATAATAGAGTTCTAAGTCACGGACTAAAATAAATAATGTATGTTTAAGAAGTATTTATTGACAATAAATGACAGTATTGTCAGAAGATTAGAATTTATAAGAAAATAACTATAATATGTAAAACTAAAAGTTATAAATAATGAAATTAAGAACTCAGTAAATACATTAAGATAAAATTAGATGCTAGTGAAAAAGAATTATTAAACTAGAAGGTAAGCCAGAGAAAGAAATATTCAAAATGAAACACAGAGATTCATATCAAAAATTGTGAAAAATCTGAGATTATATTCTGCTTGCAAGTTAACAAATTAGTCTTCCAGAATGTCATCAATATTCTCAGAAAGCACAACATTCCTGAATCAAATAACTTTGTTAGAGAGCATGACAGCAGCATGAGCTTCATATTCTTATCTAATTTGCCTCCCTCTACACACCCCACCAATTCCATGGGGATGAGGTTCACATCGGGCCCAGGTAGATGTTGCACATACAACATACTGTTCCACAACTGAAGAACTCCAAGCTTAGAACATCTCCAGTCTCATAAGGAAGCCACAAGTGTTAGTGTACCTAACTTCTCAGGAAGGATATGTTATCTTTATTTTTCTGAACAGAAGACAATTATTTTGTCCTACTGTGAGACAGTATCCTTATCTTTCAAGTTTATTTACTATATAAACTTCCTTGAAATTACAGTCTGAAACAAAATCTACTACAAGGTATGTAGAAATACTATGGAGAATTGCTCACTAACAACACATGATTTTTTCTGAAAGATTTTTCAATGAATATGCTGATACATCATCCACTTTGATTAATCTGGGAAAAAGGACATCATTCAATGAAGATACCATCAACAGAATTCTAAGAATCATGCAAACTGTCAATGCCACCCGATAGCATTTACAGTATTATTTATAATAATCCCCAAACTGGAAATTGCTCAAATGACCATCAGCAATAGAATAGATAATAAACTATGGTGTATTAACCACAGAATACTGTACTTGTAAAAATTGCAACTTCATGAGCCAATGGAGTATCCTCAGAAAATAGTTTTGAGAGAGAGGAAAAAAAGCAGACACAAAAGGATGCATACTATATGATTCAGTTCACACAAAATCCCAAAACAGAACTGTTGCATTGAGTTAGAAGTTAGCATAGTTTGGTTAGTCACTGGGAGGAAGGACCAGGTGACAGAGGCCCAGTATAATTCTTCTTAATCTGTATTCTGGTAACAGAGTTGCTAGTGTGCAAACATTTCATTGAGTTGTACATCTAGAATTCATGCATGTCCTTAAAGGTTCAAAACCCCGATCGTGGTATAATATTAACAAAGTGAAGAGATTCTGTATCTATGGAAAAAAAATCAAATAAAACTTAGAAAGTTATAAACATTAAGAAAAAGATTGACATTTGGTTTCATACATTAGAATGAATAACTTTGTTTCATTAAAAGACAAACAAATGCATGAAGAAGCAAAGTAAAGAGCTGTTTGCAACACATGTAACTGAAGGGGGCTGATATTGAGAATATAGCACAAATTCCTGCAAATCAATAATAAAATGACAGCCCTTATTTAAAAATTAAACGGGTTCTTCAGAAAAATAGGATATAGACATGTCCAAAGTGGTTATTTTTCAAGGAAGTGTAAACTAAAGCGGCACTAACACCAGCAGGACTATTACCAACAGACTCTGTACAAAGTAGACCAATAGCTTGGCTTAGCAAAGAAACATTATTCTCAGGGAAGGAATCAGCAGAAAAGCTCTTGCGGTGGGATTTGTCTGCAAATTTTCTAAAGTTTTCATTGACATAACACAGTAATTTATCCAAGCAAGCCTGAGTAATTAAAAAAAAAATCTTTTATGGAGTAACAAAAGAATTACAGAGGACTTGGGAAAGATCCAGAGAAGGTCCAGAACACTCCCAGCCCAACGAGGAAAGACTTTTATTGGAACACAATTTTCCAAAGAGGAGGAAGAGCTGCACCATGGATGCACACTATGAATATCCTATCAGACTGCTATAGTGATGGTCTTTTATGATCATCCTGGAATGGTAGCAAAATATTCTTACATGCAAATAGATATCGATCAAGTCATATTGACTATAATTCTGAGAAAATTCATGAGTCCTAATTCGTTATGAAAATTCTTACTATTGCTTTGTTCCTAAGCTTTGCTTTCATTTAGCCAGCTGACTCTAATTTGAAAGGAGCCCTTGGGGAAAATCTGCACTTCTCAGGATAAATCAGGCTCACATTATAAGACATATTTCTTGCTTACTATGATTCTTTTCTGCAAAGGCCTTTGGCTGTTTAATGAACTAAATCATGAAGACTGAATCCCCCAAAGTTTCTTAATCACCTTATTTGGACTTTCCTTCAGAAAAGCTAGTTAATTAATTTTGGAAAAGCAGCTGTTTATTTAAAATCAAATAAATTAACACTAAATCTTTCAGGAAAAGCTTTTTCTTTCCTTCCTATAAATGAAGCAAGAGTTATTTTCTAGAAGTTTATTTCACATCAATTTAAATATGCTACCTTAGTATGTACTGAACCTAAATCACACAATTTCAAGTATATGATTAAATGAAGAGGGATATTTTAAAAATTCAAAGGAGAAGAATGGCTTAAGAGTTAAAAAAAAAAGAGTACTTTGGAAAACTGGGAAATGATATAATTCTAAAAATCAGACATCTCAAATCAACTCATACAACTGGAAAGAGATCATAAAAATTCACACTAAAATATCATGGATTTGCAGAATTTTAACAAAATCATTTTAGAAACTGAAGCTGGGACCAATTTTATACACGACAGGAAGCCTCAAAATCTGAGTCTGCAACAAATATCTTAGGGATGATTTCCAGCTTCCACTTTCTATTTTTCCATAAGCCTAAACTGATGTGAAAATCATTCAGCCCAGGTTTACTCTGAGATTTATAACCTCTTCCCAGTGGAACGCCACTCTCATCCTGAATCTGAATTTCTTCTCCTGAACTGTTGGACCTGATCTACTTCTCTCTTAGTCTTCTTAAACAGATGGCAGTTTCTTTATCATGGGATTTCTGATTTCTAGTCTATCATCACTACCTCGAGAGGTGTTTAGCCAATTCCTAAGTCTCAGGATTTCCTCCAAAGGCAGTAAGTCAGGTGTGAATATTAAGATAGAAAAGAAAAGTCTGATGTGAATATTAAGATAGAAAAGAAAACAAGTATCTAAATTTAAAATAGTTTAGAATCCAGTCTAGGGTGCCTTGCAAATATAAATAAATAAAATGTTTCTTCATTTGTATTTAAAAACAAATTGAAATCCTCATTATACTATTGAAACTTATTTTTGAAAAACCAGTTTTAGAACATTTATACATTTTAATCAGTCTGAATGAAATAAATGTTGAAGTGAAGTTTCTGCCCATCTGAGCAAATTAATGTTGAGGTAATTGAATAAATAATGAATTAATATTGAAATGAATTTTCTGCCAATTTAGGTAAAACCACAAGTCATTATAAATAATTCCAGCCATCCTGCACTAATCTCATTAACATGTCCAATTGACTGTATCATTTATGCTCCCGTCGTTTCTAAAATGTTTAATTTTAATAGAAAATAAATTAAGTGGCTCATTGAAACATATATCTACCAGGTTAGAATAGGGTTACATATTTTTCTTCAGTTGAAAGATGTAGGAATAAATGAAGACCACTCTAATGAGAACAGTCAAAGGCAATTTCTGCAGAACTTGCCATTGGTGAAAGAGCCATCCACCATCGCTTGCATTTGGCAGTAATTCAAAGACAGACAAGTAGGTGTAAAATCTTATAGAGAAAAAAAGGTAACAGTTTTAATATGCCCTGATAGGAGGTTGTTGGCAATGGGAAGCTGCAGATGGACTAACTAGAAGTGGGGCATTCTATCTAACGGACTGGGGGCACATCCTTGGCTTTATCCGATTGGTCTAAAGTTGGAAGTGGTAGTAAAAAGGGGGACAAAAAAGTAACAAAGCTGGCAGTTACCGATTTAGCCCTGACCACTTCAAATGATCCAGTTCTACAGAGTTTGAGGTTTGGCTTTCTGGTCTGCAAACTGTAGGAGAAAACTCTGTGGATGGGTCAGAGTTTTATTTCTATATGTGGTCTGGCTGCTCTCCTTGTCCATTTGCACATTCAGTCTCTAAGAAGCAAGTGTAACTACAATAAAACTCAAGTTTTCTTCTATTAGATATTTTAATACTACAAATATATGTGTTGCTTTTTGAGGTATTTAATCCTTCATATATGGATAACACTTATTAATGTACAGAGAGATGTTAAACTTCCATAGTTGAAAATTTCATACAAAATTGTATTCATTTTAAAAAATAAGGAGCAATATAGATTTTTTTTTTCAAATAGAATGAAATGCTTTTTGACAGTGATACACAGTCTTGGCAGATCTTTAAGTACAAACTTGATTTCCAGAGAAATTAAGATCTGTGAGACTGCAGTGTTTGCTCATTGCTTATAACACATATTGTTAATAAGCCTTCCGGAATCTCCTTCAGTTCTCTCTCTGCACAGTGGTAATTTTGGTGACATTTTCCAAATTTAAAGGTACTCAGGCATAACTACTCAGAAAATACAGAGAAAACTACAAAATTTGTTTGGTCTCAAGACACATCTTCTGGGAAGTGTGGACTACGAAGGCTGTGCAGTTTCAACTTAGACTTAGACCCAGTATAGTAGACAAGATCCTCCTAGAGGGTGGTGGATCCACAAATCATGGAGAAAAATAGTCAATGAAGGAGTTTTGTGAAAGAGCTTAAAAAGAGTCAATCTCTGGTCTACGGTGGAGTGCCAGGGGACAGACTTTAGCTATAGACTTTTGTAAAGGCTCTTTCCCGAGAAAGTTCCTATTTCTAATTTGCATTGAGTTTTAGTCATTGACTTTTTCTATTGCTTTTCCAGCATCTATTAAAATGAAGATATATTTTTTATCTTTATAAAGTGTTTCTTCCTCATTAGTTTTGAAAATTTTGTCGGATTGGTGTTCTGGAGTTGTTTATGGTAAAACTTTTGAAAATGAATTCAATCTTTTAATAGATACAGGAGCCTGTAATCCCAGCACTTTGGGAGGCCCAGGTAGGCGGATCACCAGGTCAGAATTTCAAGACCAGCCTGGCCAACATGGTGAAACCCTGTCTCCACCAAAAATACAAAAATTAGCTGGGCATGATGGCACGTGCCTGTAATCCCAGCTACTCAGAGGCTGAGGCAGGAGAATTGCTTGAACCTGGATGGGACGCAGAGGTTGCAGTGAGCCGAGATCAAGCCACTGCACTCCAACCTGGGCTACAGAGGGAGACAATGTCTCAAAAAAAAAAAAAAGATACAGGACTAGAAAATTTTTTATACTGCATCTTGAGTTAGTTAAGATACATTATATTTTTAGTGAAATTGGTTTATTTAATAAAAGATTTTTAGTTGCCATGTTTATACATATACATAGTTATCTATATACATGCATATATTTCTATAGGTAATTATCTTAATCTATGTAGAATTTGTAAGAATAGCTCTTTTTTTTTTTAAATCATGCAACTCAGGGCTTCTCAACTTTGTTGATCAGTGCAAACACCTAACATTTGCACTATTAGTTGTCCAATGGTTTGCTTTTCTATATTATTTTCTCCTCCTGCTTTTCCTTTTATTTTCTCTTAGTTTATTAAAGTTCTTTTTTTTCCGCTTAGGTATTAGAGTAGATTTTAGACCACTTATTTAATACATTTTTGTTTCTTCCCTTATACAAAAGTGTTAAAACCTATAAAATTTCTTGAATTTTTTTTTTGCTACTTCTAATATAATTTGTTGTGTAAGAGAAAAAAAAACACAAAAGAAAAATAATTTACTAATGTGAAAATAAGGAAAGATACTCTGCCTCCCAACTTTAGTAACTTCTTCCTCTGTCTCTTTGAAATATATATGAAATTTTCTTAAAGTTAAGTAAGCCTCTTGCCAGCTTTAGGACCCAAAAATATCTTTTGTAAGTACCTATGAACCATCTCTTTGAAATGCCATCATTAAAGAAGACACTGCTATCTTCAAGTTTCTGTGAGAAAATAGGCACATGACTTTAGTGGGCACCTTGTTCTAAATTGCAAAACCATTTTCTGTTATAAACGTCTAATTTTATTTTTTCCTTAAATAAAGTCAATTAATAGATGGCCACCCCAATTACTCAGTGATTTTTAGGATAAATATGTGTGACAAATCATATTACACACGCTTTACTTGAGGACTGGGTATTGTTTATTTTGAGAACACATATGTGATGGGTTGTATCTGCTTGGCTATATAAAAGGGTGAGATTTGTGAATTTGCAATTTTTGTAGCGAACTGTCTGTGATATGCATCGTTAGTACTTATTCAGTAAACTGGTTTTTTTTTCCCCCTACCTTTGTGGAGAGTTTTTCTAGATTGGAAGATTTATTTTTAATTGTATTTCCCCAACAACTGTATGTTCATTAACATTCATTTTAAATTATTTTAAGTTCCTTTAAAACATTCTTTTAAAGTTTCATTCTTTAATGCATGCATTAGTTAGAGGTGTGCTTCTTAGCTTTCAAATATTTGAGTCCATTTTACTCTGCTTCTTTATATATTATTGATTAAAATTGTCATAATTTCAGATATTGAAATTGTAAATATATTAGATAAAATGGGATGTAAAGTCAGTAATTCTTGACTTAGAAATACAGTTTTGTCACTTAACAAGTGTGAATTTTGAAATGTTTATATCTCTAAGCCTTAGTTCCTTCCTGCAATATAAAATCCACCATTGATCAGTTTGATTGAAGATATAAATGTGTGTGTTTATACGTGTAATGTAGGTTAAAGCAAAAGTGAAATTATTAGTATTATTAGATTAACATGGATACTCATCAGCCTCCCACTCTAAAACTAATTATTGTTATTATTCAAAATTACCTTGCCTCTTTGATGAAATCAACGCACTCACAATAGTAAAGGTAGTGGAAAATAACAGCGATAACCTAGAAAGTATCACCACAAACTATCTTATCAGATAAATAAGATTATATCTAGTGGGTATTTTCCTTAACTATAACAAATTACAGTTTATACCACTGATCGGAAAAGAAGCTGGGGTATTCTCCTTAGTTAAATACGTCAATGAGAACTAGATAGGTTAATGTAGTTAAAGCAATCTGAGAGTGACTGAAAAGATGTGCTTATCAAATGAATCAATAAGTCAATTCATATGTACTACCATCACAGCTAATGGCTTAAAAGAGTCATTGCTATAACAACAGACATAAAGCTACTTTGCATTGTTACTGTAATATCTATATTTGCTTTTAGACATCATATGCATATAATCTGAAAAACATTGCTCTAGACAATGTGTAAGTTATTACTCTAAGAGTTAAAATATTCTGACCTAGTAGTTAGATATCAAGGAAAAAGCAAATAAAATGATCAATAAATAATTTATCATTAAAGGGCCTGTGTTTGAAATAATTATTACCAATTTCTAGTCTCATTTACTAATGAGTCAATATTGTTGTTGTTGGATATTGTAGAATTATTAGAAAATATTTTACCACCAAAAGCATTGAAGATTATGGTAGCAATGATATCATGTACCAGATTCTGGAAGAAGCTAAACATACTACAAATTTTTTCATTTTTTTCCATTAAACAAATTACTTTTTTGCTGTATTCCATTGTTAATCTTAAATACAAATTCAAACAACAAATAACATTGTACATCAGTGAACAGCTTAAAATGCAGTTTCTCCTTGTTCTTCAGAAATCCCTATGAGAGAGATGCGTCTACATTGTTAAGTACCTTGTTTCATTTATAAGTAAAAAAAGACCAAAGTTTGTATAACTTGTATATAACGGGCATTACTTAGCTTTGTGGTCGGATAACTTCAAATGTTTGCTTCCTCTTTAATCTGCAATTCTGCAATTCTAATATTTATAGGAATCTCTCAAGTCCTTGAGAAAAAATTCTGATCCTAGATCCTATTCTGATAGGATTCATAAATCTTTTTAAATAAGCACTCAATACGATTCTTAATTGGGTTGTCTATTGACCATACTTTGAGAAAAACTTTTTTCCACCCTACATTTTTATATATGTCTAACTGGCCTGATTGGCACCCTGCATACAAATCTCCCATTAGGCTCCACCTTTGGAAAGAAATGAATATAATACATGTGTTTTTCTTAGGTAATTGTTGAGTGTATCTGGAATACCCAACAAGGCTTTCTGAATGGTGTATATTTGCTATCAAAACTTCCTTAAAGGTTACTACATGTATTTTCTACATAAATAAATGGGTTATGCAAGTTCTTAAGTATTCCTTAATTAAACCTGCACCCTAAACTCCCAATTATTTCTCTCAAATCTTGTTTGGATTTGATTAACATCTATTCTAATTCTACAAAGTAATTTCCATGCTCTGCTAAATTATTGAACTATAAATAAGAAATAATCATTTAAACTTCAACCTTCTCTTTTCAAAGATTATGACACTCAGGTTTGATGGCATTACCACAGAAATGTCAGCTCAATTATTTTTAGAATAATTAGCTTCATTATATAGGAAAGGTACACAGATATAAAACTCAGTTTCTTGATTCTAAAGTAGCTTCAATAGCAATCAAATCCTAATTGAAAGCAGCTCACACCTGCTACCTTTGTCCTTTGTCACTCTTTTATGGAAAGATTTACTATCACAGAATCTAAATAATTATTAACTATCCCGGTAGAAATGATTGTTAAATATCAACACATATATTCTTAAGTTACTAGATTGGAATTACCAGAAATTATTCCTTATAATTATAGTTTTATATAGGGTTCTTGTGTAGCTGAAGTATTAGCTGCACAGAGGCTAAGCAATTTGATGGGGGAAAATCTTGAAACAGGACTCAGGTGTTTCAGCATAATCAGTCTTGTTACATCAGTTCACTCATTTATAGAACAAAGGTATTTTCTGTGTCAACTTAAAATGCTTCCGGGATAAGTTGAAATATTACTCCAAACCAAAAACATTCTAATTTTTTCATGTGATTTTCCAGGTATATAATTTTTAAAGAAGATGCAGTGAATATACAGTTTAGAGAAAAAATAAAGATTTAGTTTAATTGCCAGGAAGACCAAGAGAGAGGATGAAGACAGTCCTGTGCAGAAAAAGTCAGAAGAAAAGAATAGCAGCTGAGAGCTATGAGTATGTACACATTAATTGAGAGGATAACCTGAGGCTCAGGTTTGGCACATCATTAGTTAAACAGGTTATGTTTCACATATGAATAAACAATATGAAAATGTGCAATACTTTTAAAGGGTGAACTTAGGTGTATACTCTACTCTCCACAAATATTCTCATACAATAATGATTTTGTGTGAAGAATCAATTTTTGAAATATTTTACATCAAAATAAAAGTGGACAATTTTTTAAAATTCTATTTGTTTCATAATTGTACAATAACCTAAAATTGGATATATATTTAAAATCCAATTTGGTTCATAATTGTATAATTTAAATTTGTTTCATAATTGTACAATAAGTTGGATATATATCATGTTCAAATTATTACATATCATACAATAATTTTAAATAATTTCTTTTTAAAATTTTAATCTATTTATTTGGAGACTTAATTATAAGACTGTCCAATTTTTGCATTTTTGGTAGAGATGAGATTTCACTGTGTTGCCAAAGCTGGTCTAGAACCACTGGGCTCAAGCAATCCATCAAACTTGGCTTCCCAAAGTGCTAAAATTATAGGCATGAGCCACTGTGCCTGGCCAATAATTTCTTTACCTAAGAAATATTACTAGATACAACACTAAATGCACTCAATTTTTTTTCAATTGTGGTAAGAACATGAGATCTACCTCCTTAAATGCTAAGTGTATAATACAGTATTGTTAATGACGAGCACAATATTGCACAGCAGAGCTGTAGAACTTATTCATCTTTAGTAACTAAAATTTTAGACCCATTAGCTAGTTCTTATGTTCCCCTCCCCTCATACCCTGAAAAATTACTACTTTACTCTCTGCTGGTATAAATTTGACTATTTTAGATATCTCTTATAAGTAGAATAATGCAGTATATTTCTTTTTGTGACTTTCTTACATCACTTAGCTTAATGTCCTCAAGGTTCATACATGTTGTATCATATGGCAGGATTTCTTTCCTTTTCAAGACTTAATAATATTCTACAATGAGAAACCATGTCATCCTTGTTAGTATGAGTATTATCATAAACACTAAAGTATTGATGAGGAGGTAGAATTAGAACCCTTGTACACTGTGAACCACGCAAAATGGTGCAGCCACTATAAAAAACAGTATGATGCTTCCCAAAAAATAAAAATAGTACTACAATATGATCCCCTCATCTCACTTCTGAATATTTATCCAGAAGAAGAGGAATCAGGATCTCAAATAGATATTTACACTCCCATCTTCATTACAGCATTATTCACAATAGTTAAGACGTGGAAACAAACTAAATATGCATCAACGGATGAATGAATAAAGAAAATATTTTACAACTTAATAAGCATAGTTACTATATTGGCAAGACATTTATATTTTTATAAACCATTTAAAAACTAGTTAAATTATATTTGACTTTTATATACTCTTGAAACTCATGAACACAAATTATATGTAAAATGTATGTTTCTTAAATAAATGCATGTACATTGTCCTCAAAGCATTATTATCATTAAAATTTCTGTGTGATTTATGAATGAACCAATAGCATTATCCAACCTTAAAGGAAGGGCTTTTTAATTTTATTTTATACCTGTTAAGGACAGTTATCATTTGCCTCAGACTTTAAACTTTTGTTCAAGAGAAAAAAAGTTTATCATTAAACGACTTAGGGAAGCTTATCTATGTCATTTTTTTTTTACCTTACAATATTTTGGCTTCATTGATTGGCTAGTTAATACGCAGCACGAGCATGAACAGGCAGGGGGCGGGGCTTACAGAGACAAGACAAAGGCAGTAAACTTAGTTGGCAGAGTTGTTTCCAGGAGGGAGCCTGGGCCCTGCCGATGTGGGGGCGTGACCCAGTGCTGGGCTCCGGCCGGTAGGGATAACATTCATTTGCAACTCTTTCAAGGCTTACAGATCACATGGACTCTGGGAACCGGAAATGGAGTAATTTTCCCAGCTCTTTGGTATTTTATTTTATTTTTTTTCCACCCTGCTTCCCATCTGGAGGAGAGGAGGAGGTGCAGGCTGGGAAGCGGGAGGAGGGAAGTGGGGGGTCTCTCCTCTCATAAAGATAAATTATTTTTTGGACATAATAAGGTCTATGTCAAATGTTGAATCATTTCATAAATGATTAATATTTTCTTTATATTAAGAATAAACTAAATAGTAAACAACATAATCATAAAACTATAATATGATTTATAAGAATAACTCTCCCTAAACTTGTAATTGAATAGGAGCTTTTTAACAGAATATCCTGACTTCTAAACTTTTTCTACAAGTTAACATTTTTTAAGTAGCAGGAACATGTTTTTAATCTCTACAAAGGCTTGCAAATAGGAAAGGAATTTATAGTCTCCCATAAAAGAGACTCCCATATAGTCTCTTCTTATTAACCACATGAAGCTTCACACTTTACTCCAGAACTACTGTTGTTCCTTCTCCAACCTTCTAGCAATGAGCATAGTCAGAGAAGAAAATATAGTCTCCATAAACTAAGGTCAAATTGTTATTAATTCAGCTCTTATTGTTATAAATGGCATAGTAAATGCTTAAAACACTGACTGAAAATAAATTGTTTAGTAAATTTAAAAACTGTTGAGAGATTTACTAAATGCCTGGCAAGAAAAATTTTTCTTAAAGTGAATTTCAGAATAAGATATAAATCATTACAGATGCCACGAGGTCCTTTGGTAAGATGACCTAACCTCAAGTTTCAGTGCCTGTTTTCTAACAGCATTATATACCATATCTGGGGTAGTATTTATTAGATAGTAATTCTCTGAAATAAACCTCCAGCTCCATGTGCTTATTTATGACATTTATAAGATTAAGGCATGAGCTTAAATAAAGCAGTTTGGATTAGCACTTACAAACTTGTGCCCTCACGTCTCACAAAAGGATAAAGACAGAAAGATAAATACGGACTGGCTTTACCAAGAGGACATCCTGACTCTTCATAAGTCACTTGGGAATTTTTCTCAGCCCCTTGATGCCTGACACTTTTCCACCTGTAAACCCATGACCGTTAGGTTCCCAAACAAACAAAATTTGTCCAAGACTTGTAACCAGGAAAAGTACTGCATCCCATGGAAGGAGCTTAAATAATGTAAGACTCTAGCCATAAAAACCAAGATTTTAAAGCTTTTATTTTAAAAGTGCTTGCATTCATCAGTAGGTGAGGAATGTTTAGGGATAAATTAACTGATATATTCGTCTTGTATTTTTTTTGGTAAAGAATTTCCCAAGTCAACCTAAAAATAAGAATCATAAGGGGAACCACTTTAAAATAAAAATAATAAAAGTAATAAAACACATATCTGGCAATGTCTCCTTTAGTGTAATTCATTATATCTGTGGCTCACCAAGGAATCTATCTTTTTATGAAGTAATTTTAATAAGATTTTGGGAAATCTAATAACTGAAAAGCCACTTAAAATGCCTCTTTATGGCATATATTGCAATACAAGTATTAATCTAGTTTAGAAGTTGAAAACAGAATATCAGATCATGGAACTAAAAATGTAAAGCAAATATAAGAGAAGAAAAATGTATTTGAAAATAATGTAAAACTAAAATTTGGAATAAATGGCAAATATATATGTAGATTGTATTACACAGCAAAAGATAATTTAAGGTATAAAAATTATGTATATCACTTTGCATTTGTAGATGGTCTAGATTATAGTCTGTCTTTCTATTGCTGACCTAAAGATCTAGAACTTATTTTCCTATGTTTTAGATCTGGGGATATCATTCACACCCAATTAATGTTTTTTACTCTTATTTTAAAAACAATCTAAGTGTATAACACAGTCACAAATTTTAACCCATGCAACAATTTGTATATCTAGAAAATTGTAATTGCTTTTGACCTAGCTTGAGCTTTCTTTTCGAGACGGAGTCTTGCTCTGTTGCCCAGGCTGGAGTGCAGTGGCACAATCTTAGCTCACTGCAACCTCTGCCTCTTGGGTTCAAGTGATTCTCCTGCCTCAGCCTCCTTAGTAGCTAGGACTACAGGCATGTGCCACCACACCCGGCTAATTTTTTGTATTTTTAGTCAAGACGGGGTTTCACTGTGTTAGTCAGGATTGTCTCGATCCCCTGACCTCGTGATCTGCCCACCTCAGCCTCCCAAAGTGCTGGGATTACAGGCGTGAGCCACCACGCCTGGCCCTACCTTGAGCTTTCTCAATGACAGCATACACACTCCAACATACACACATAATCTAATTTAAAATGTATTCTAATGCAATAATTTAAACTTTAATTTCTGTTTGTCCTAGAAAAAATTCTCGGTCCTTCGTGAAGAAGCACGATCCCTGCCTACTTCTTTGTTCAAGAAGATGCCTATCAGTTTGAAAGAAGGAATGTGGAAGGTTTGGGGCATAATGACCTCCATCTTCTGGGATGCTATCTTTTTTCCATTTGAAAGCTATTTGTCCTCCAAATCCCTCTTTTCTAAAACATGACCATATGGTGCTCTTTGCTCCCTGGCTTAGTGTCCATCTCTTGTTCCTGCCAATCCTATGTGCCCTGTGGGGTCTGGGTACCATTTTGGCACACCTCTGAGAGTCTGCTCTGTAAGAAAATTATAGAACTAGTTTTCTAAGGCAAACTCCTTAGGAACAGTGTCAGCAGTATCTGGATCATGTCATTGGTACACAAGAAGCAAAGGCAAAGTTAAAACCTCAGAAATTTTCCTGGACTGAGCATTAAGCCCTGCCAGATGGACTTTGATATTACCCAACCTCGATTTAGTATGGAAGAGCCTACAAAGCAACCTTTTCCCATTTTTCTAATGTAAGGGTTTGATCCCCAGTTCACCCCCAATGGCAATCTCACTTACTAAAAGGCCTCCCCATCAATGAGTTAAAGCCTAGAATAAGAAAAATCCAAATCTTATTGCTTTGCCATCCTTCTTATACTCTTCTATGCCTACAAGTAGGGTTTTTTAAGTATCTCTTATTTTGTATACATCTTTGTTATAGTCTTCACGGAACTGTCATAGATGTTCAAAGTTTTATTCAGTACATTTCAGGAGAACATTATGAGTTGGTCCTTTCTGTCTTGAATCTTGATTTGCTTAAAAGGAGGAAATAATAATCTCAAAAAATGATCTCTCTACCAAATCTCTGAATCTAAATGCTGTCTAAATCTATAATCCCATTTTATAAGGCAGAAAGTCATTATTATCATAGTCTTATCTTATAGTTTCTATTGTAATCAATACTGATGTGATTTGACTTGGTCTCCCCACTGAAATCTGGTCTCGAATTGTAATCTCCACATGTTAAGGGAAGGACCTGGTGGGAGGTGATTAGATCATGGGGGCGTTTCCCCCATGCTATTCTCATGATAGTGAGGGAGTTCTCACGAGATTTTGATGACTTGAAAGTGGCAGTTTCCTCTGTGCCTCCTCTCACTCTTCTGCCGCCTTGTGAAGAAGGTGCTTGCCTCCCCTTTGGCTTCTGCTATAATTGCAAGTTTCCTGAGGCCTCCCTAGCCATGCAGAACTGTGAGTCAATTAAACGTCTTTTGTTTATAAATTTCCCAGTCTCAGGCAGTATCTTTGTAGCAGTGTGAAAACAGACTAATACAAATAGTGCCAAAATGCTTTTGGCTGGCCATTTTCAGTTATATTTGGTCTTCTCTGCTCTTATTCATAACCTTCTCTATTCAGAGACAAAGAAGAGCTGATTTTATTATTTCACTGAATGTATCAGTTTCCTTTTTCTTTCAATTATTCCAGAAAATCAACAATAGTTCTACTTACCATCTCCCTTATTTGTTCCCAATAAAACCTCAAATGGATCTACCCAGTCTTTCAAATTCCACCTTTTTTAAGAGTGTATCCATGTACCATTCAGTTAATTTTTTGGAGACTTACCTATTTCTTTTTCATGCTCTAATGTCCTGGACAAGAAAAGAAATTTCCAAACTGAAAACATTCTGTATAATATGGTGAAAATAGACTAATATCACTATTATCCTTGCTTCTGATTTCTAAAACTGAAAAGCATATTAAAATGCTGTGTTTGAAAAAATATATTTTGTGGTATTTATAGCTATTCTTAGAGATAACAAAAAAATTGAAATATATATATATATATACACATTTATAGCCTGTTCAGGTGAGTTTTAAATGTTGGCATAACATTTATTTCTCTCCTTTATTCTTTGATAAACACAGCTCTGAATATTTGAAAACTCTTATAAAATAGTGAGGAAACAACTATTTCTTATTATTCATCAGTCTTATAATTAGCTATTCCTTTCTTGAATGCTATTGGGATAATTCACATAACTGCAGATGGTTTGAACCATTTTATAGGGACATCATTTTTAATAAAGAATGATCAAATTCTGCATTACAAGTTTAAAAGAACTGTTTTGTTTCAATGGAGAAAAAGGTATAATCTTTTTGGTTTTATTTATAAAAAAATTAAGATGTCACTACAAAATTTTAGAGTAATAAGATAATTTAAATATGCTACAACAACTATCACCTATTTTTTTTAAACACATTTAACTGAAGTTGATTGCTTCTGAGAGATGACTTTTCTCTTTCATAGAGCTTAACTGAGTCCATCATTTTGTGTTCTGGCCACATAATGCATTATTTACATTACCCTAAATCATTTCTTTTCACTTTAAAATTACTCCAAAAGTCTTTTACTTTAGTCTTCTCAGAGCTTTGCAAAGTAGGTTAGGGTCTAAAAAGAAGACGATAGCAATTCCTCTTCAGGGCTTTTGCATTGACTAAAAGAAAGCAATGAAACTTATCAGCTGAAAACAGTTTTTGGCTGCAAGCAAACAGACCAGTTCATTTACTACATTTAATGTCTTACTGGAGCAGTCCAACTCCACTGTGAAGAAACCACTACCACAGCATAATTAAAGAATCTGTAATTCTGACTGGAGTACTGTGTATCTAACCCAGGACCTGAGGACAGGATGACTAAGGGCCAAACAACATGGAACAAAAGAAATAGTATTTTATAACTGGTGATTTATGATAAACCTGAACTTTGAAAATAGTTCTGCATTGTAAAAGGCCAAAATCTTTCCATTTATAACACATTGTTATTGTAACGTATTGAAGAAGCACTTTGGAATTACACTCGTATTTTAACTCAGTACTTATCTTGTAACAGGTTACAGGAGTAATAGAAGTACAGAGAATTAAGTTCATTTCTCTGAAAACTTAGTAAACTTTCTTTAAATTATCATTCTCAATATAATTGAGAGAAATAAAAATAATTATAAACAAGGGTTTAAATAATGAGCATGAAAGCCCTGGCAGCTACAGAGAAGAAAATACAAATATAAGAGGGATTGGGGTAGAAAGATGAGAAGAGAAGGCATACTGCTCTAAATTTGTGCTTAAGGGGATATATACTAAGAGTCCTTCAAAATATAAAGTATCAATCTAAGAAAAGAAAAAAGTGAAAATATATTCTTGTTCTTTTCTGTATAGAATAGACTTCTACTGCAAGAATGAAGGAGCTAGCCTTGCACAACCGTATCATACTTCAAGTAGGATGAAGTATGCTGATCCCACAGCAAATGGTCACATACAACATCGCTGCCAGAAGAGAAGAGACACCATGTGATTGTATTTTCAAAGATCTCACAAAGTAATATTTGGAACAAAAACATTAGATTATAAAATGTGTCTATTATACATCTGAGGCAAAACTGTGACTTCTTCTGTAGCTTTCTAAGACTAACATAGGCAAGTCAATTCAACTTTCTCATTTTCAGTTTCTTTTTATTCTTTTTGAGACAGAGTCTTGCTCTGTCCCCAGGCTGGAACACAGTGGTGCGGTCTCGACTCACTGCAACCTCCGCCTCCCAGGTTCAAGCGACTCTTCCACCTCAGCCTCC